>VZUI01073847.1:0-58224 GCA_013401135.1 Cettia cetti
GGCCGCTGGGGCGCCCGCGGCGGCGTCTCTCCCGCTGTCCCTCCCCCCCTGCCTCCCTCCCCGCCCGCTGCCCGCCCCGTCGCCGAGCGGGAGCCGCCAGCGGTGCGCGCAGAGCCGGAGCCGGGGCAGCCGCTGCCGCCCGCGCTGCCCCCCGCCTCGCCGCCCTGCCCTGCCCGCCGTTCCCCTCCTCCGTCCCGCCCAAGCCATGAACTTTGGCCGCGGTCCCTCGGTGGTGTTGAACGTCGGGGGCACCCGGTACTCCTTCTCCCGGGAGGTGCTGAAGGATTTCCCGCTGCGCCGGGTGAGCCGCCTGCACGGCTGCCTCTCGGAGCAGGACGTTCTGGAGGTGTGCGACGACTACGACCGGGAGCGGAACGAGTACTTCTTCGACAGGCACTCGGAGGCCTTCGGCTTCATCATGCTGTACGTCCGGCACGGCCACCTGCGCTTCGTGCCGCACATGTGCGAGCTCTCCTTCTACAACGAGATGATCTACTGGGGGCTGGAGGGCTCCCACCTCGACTACTGCTGCCAGCGCCGCCTCGACGACCGCATGTCCGAGACGTGCACCTACTACGCGGCGGAGGAGCCGAACGGCGGCGCCGAGGGCAAGGGCCGGCGGCCACCGGCAGCCGAGGGCAGGAAGTGGCTCGAGAGGATGAGGAGGACTTTTGAGGAGCCCACGTCTTCCGTGGCCGCCCAGGTCCTGGCCACCGTCTCCATCCTCTTCGTCATTGTGTCCATGGTGGTGCTGTGCGCCAGCACCTTGCCCGAGTGGCGGGCGCCGGAGAATCGCAGCGTGGAGGAGCAGAGCAGGTACACAGCAGAGTCAGTGAGGGAGCCCTCAGGGTAGGAGGATCCTTTATTTTCCCGCTGTCCGGTCCCCGTGTGTCCCGTCCAGTGTGTCCTTCCTGCCCCTTGTCTTGACGGTCCGTGGCTGTAGCCGCCGCCGGCGGAGATCGTCTGTGCGCCTTGAAAGCCCGGCCCTGAGCGGGGGCCCGGGGAGGGCTGCCGGGGTGTCGGGGGAGTGGCGCTGCTCCCCAGCCCCGGCTGCCCCCGGGCTCTGCCGGGCACCCGCGGCCCCCAGCGCAGGGGACGGGCGGGGGACGCCCGGAGCCAGCGGCAAGCTCGGGTCTGGGCAGGCTGGCATCCCTCGGGATACGGCTCCTATTCACAGTGAGGGTGCCTCCCTCCGTGCAGGTTCTTGGAGCCAGAAATCCCATGGAAATTCCTGGGATTGCCCCTTTAAGCAGACACGGGACCAACACAGAGAACTTCTGACACTCCGAAAATCAATTTATGCCTTACGATTGTGGAGGGGAAAAAAAAAAAGGCAAATAACCCCCCAGAAGAATGCAATTCGTTTGTCTTTTCCTTTGGTAAAAAGACAAATCCTGTAAGTACTCTGCATGTATTCGTACAGGTCCTTCTGCTGGAGCAGATGCAGTGCCTGTTACGATTCTGCTCTGGTAAAATCCTGTATGTTGGACCAGCCTAACCCCCCCTCCTCCCTTTACATCTCAGGTTCTCTATGTGGGGAGCACAGGAGACGATCAAACTGCACATCGAGCTCTTGTAAATGCATCATTCAAGCACCCCAGTGTATAAATGTAACAGATGTTTACATTTCCTTTAAGCATAATAAACATTGCAAAATAGTTGCAGAAAACAGGGCATGGGGTATGAAGCTCAGTTTTGAGCTTTACAAGAACAAACCCTTTTCCGTCTTCTTGTGACCTCAGATTAGGGTTACACTGATGCAACTCTTGCACTCACTCTTCTGTTCCCTCTCTCTCTCCTTCCTCTTCCCTGTTCCCTAGAGAACAAAATTGAGACCAGTCTGGTAGAATTTCTCCCATAAATAAGACTGACATATAAAGAAAGAAGCAAACATTTCTGGTATTTGCTAGCTGCTCCCTTTCTTTAAAACAGACAGGATATTCAACAAAAAGTTTTCAGCTCTTCTGAAAGGGCACTACAGTGAAATTCCAGCCTTGTCATTATGAAATCATCTTTTACCATAGAGTTAATTGGAATGTGATATATCTTAGTAGCCAGATTAATTCCTTGGAAAGTATTTTCATAGTTTCCATTAGCTTAATGGAAAACTGCACCTGTATTTCTCATTGTAGTTGAGCCAAAGAATTAATTGTATGAACAAAAAGAAAGCAGATGCAGTGTGAGAAGCTGTTGATTCCTGCTTTGATTCAGATATGTCAAAAGAAGGTCTTAAAGGTTCTTCCAGTTAAAAAGCTTTACTTAAGCTTAGCAAGGTTATTTCAAAGAGTAGATGCTGTGGGTGACCTCTCTGAACAGCAGCAAACTGCCGAGATACTCCCAAGAGGCAGGGGAAAATAGATGGAACACTACAATAGCATTAGCCACATAGGTCATGTCTTTGTTCACGTCTTCGTGGCATGGGAAGCAACCAAAATTTTCTCTAACAGAAAGAGTTCAGCTTGCAGAGAAACTTGGCACAGGATGTGCAATTTTTCTTTTATAGTGCCTTTGTCTTCAAGATCGTGATTTTGTTTTTCTGAACAGTTGCATATTGTATACCGAGTGTTAGAAGGATAAGGTCCTAAGTACTTGTAAGGTGCTGTGTAGCCAAACAGTTCCCAGGGCAGTGAAGGCTCCTTTTAGAACCAGGATGACTACCAATGATGGGGTGATCTTCTTCTGTACCATGCTATAACAACAACAACAACAAAAATTAGAAAAGCTTCTACCAGCTGAAAAGTTTCTATCAATGTCATAAAAGTCTGTCGCATATAAGCACTGTACAGACTGGGTTATCCAACCCATGCACTCTGACTGCACAGGCACTGACCCCAATCTGATGGCAAACACATGGAAAACAAACACAAATGTGTGCCTCTCTGTCCACAGGTAACCACCAAGGTAGAGGCACTCCTCTCTTTTGCACATTCTGCATCAGTGCTAAAAAGTCTGTTATAGCTGGAAAAGAGCATGTTGGCTACAGTTACTTTTAAGTGAGCTGCCCAGTTTAGTTCTGCCATAGGATTGGACCTAACATGCCCAGTTGTTATCTAACTTTATTTGCCTTTATGTGTTTATGATTTCTTTACTTTGTAGTTATTTCATTTAAAAATAGTTGGGTTTGCAAAACTTTATAAGTGGCTTATTTGAATGCCTGACCACAGAAATCCCATGGAAATTCCTGGGATTGCATACTCTGGCCATACAATCTCTCTTACATGAGAAGGCTTTTAAAAATCTATCCACTTGTTTCTGATACATTTAAAAGTTTGAAACAAAATCCTGTCTTTTGTTTATTAAACAACATTCCTCATAAAAATAAAGAAATTCTATCTAACACAGTAATAGAAAAAAAAATTAATTTTTTCCCAAGAGAAATTGTTACATTAATGCTGTACACAAGTGAGTTTTGACTCACATGGCTCTGTAATTACTAGTATGAAGACTGTGCGTTATTTCAAAAATGTATTTTGAGAAGTTTTAGGAGTGAAAATTGTATGGGCTAATCTAGAAATCCTTAGGCTGTAGATTTGGACGTAGCTGCTCATTCAGCTCAGCATAAGCCACGGAGATGAGGTGAGAACACCTCAGGAAACCCAACAACTCTGATATTTTCAGTCTCTCACAATAAGCCCCCCTGCCCTTGCCTCAGTGTGTTATGCCAGAAAGGCACCACATGGACAATTTCTGTGGCTGACTCCCATGGTAACCATTCCCAGAACTGCTTTGGACAGCTGTAGTGAAAGCAGCTGACCAGCAATGTGTCTCCAGCTTACCTGGAGGTCATCTCAGCAAGTGAGAGGGTCACTAATTCTGGCATTTACAAAATCAGCCTCTCTAATGAGGTTTGCAGTGAGGGCTACTGGGGCTGCCAGCTAACACCAGCTGTAGCTGTTTTCCTTGTATGAACACCCCTTCAGCAGAACAGGAATTAAATCCAGATTTTTTTTTTTTTTCACAAACCTTAACTTTGTTATGCCTTTTCATGGTGACCATGCTCTCAAAGGATGACCAGGCAGTGGCTATTTCTGATCCTTTGGAATAACACCCTTTAGAAGGCAACAGAGAACTCCAGGAGTAAGCTTTATTCAAGGAGAGAGGGATGGGAAATCTGACCTCAAAATTTCACAGATATTACAGACATCAAAATACAATTCCCTGATTGCAGAGGGATTGCCTTTCCCGGGCCTGTTCTCAGGGTGAGGGATGAGTTATTAAATTTATTTCATTCTAAGATTTTTGCTCCGCTCTCTGCCTTGGCAAGTTCCACTTATCAGAGCTAAAGATTTGCACTAGATTTGCAGAGTTTAGGAGCAGACAGCAGGAATGCCTTCTGTTGCTTCTGGCAATTTCAAGTCATCTTTGCTGTCCTTTGAACTGTGCCAATAGATGCATACTGTGAGTCTCTGCTCAGGGACCTGTCCATACACTGATTGGGAGTGTAATCTTCTAGGGAGAGCTTCTCAAGCCTGTAATAGGAAATCATTTGAAGCTGTTTGACTTACTGCCAGCACAGTTCTATCTACCTGCCTTAAAACTATTTTTCTAATGCTGAATACGAGTCGCTTGTTAGCACTAAGAAGAGATGGCTGTCCCCTTTCCACTTAATAATTATGATTAGGTTGTACTGAAATAATCACTGACTTATCAAGCCTACATGACTGCTGTGTTCTTAAGCAAAAGCAAATAAACACGGTAGTTTCTCCAAACAGCATCTCTCATTAAGAGCCAGAGGGCTTTTTTAATCTCTGCAAAATACCAGCATAAAAAATTGTATTTGAATTTTAGACATACAAAAAATATTATTCCTTTATAGTGGTGGAATTTCAGCATGTTCACCTGAATGTTCATGCTCAAGATCTCTTCAAAAAGCAGTAAGAACTCCTTTCCTGGACAAGATCTAACTTGAATACCACATTTTTGCTAGGTTAAAACAGTGGGCTGAAAGTAAAGAAGGGAACCAAAGACTTAGGTTAAAAACACAGATATGGATCTTTCCTATTGAATTTACCAGTTCTTTGAAAAACAGAAGTGAAACAAAGAACAGATGTATATCACTGCCTGGGCACAGCTGAGCCTTAGACTTACCAGGGCTAGGTGCCAGTCATGTTCAACATCTATGGAAAAGATGCTGAGGATCTCAGGGCTCAAGATGTTTGTATACAGGTCTCCCCCTTCGAGCTGTGAAAGGGATTTGCCCCTTCCCTGGGGAGTGATGGGTCATTACAGCTTCCCACACAAAGCACCAGAATTTAATGCATGACAACATATAATTTCTACCAAAGCATGGACAGAATGGAAAAAAAAGTCAGCAGGGTTTTTAATTCAGGGAAACTAGCTCTTCTGTGGCCTTTGCTTCACAGTTTGTAGTAAGAAGGAAGCCCTTGATTTCAAAAGGATTAAAAACCCCGAACATTTGCTGAAATCACTTAGGAGTCTTCCTGAGCAGGAATTTGATTATTCTAGCTACTGCTTGGACATTTTTCAGGTTTAATGTGCTTTACATGGAAATAGGCTTTAGCAAGAATTTAACAAATCAGTGCTGACAGACTTTAATCTTTAATCCTGTCATATACTGTCTTTAATCATATCATCTGTTTTCCTCATGTGTCCTGTTGCTGTGTATGTTTTATTTACAAGCTTAATAGATAACAGTGCCACTAAGGAATATTTTGGCTTGATTTCAACCAACTCACCAGGGGATATTGAAAGTATAAGAATTGGCAAGCTGAAGCAAAGAATATTGCTAAGTTGAAACAATTCTAAGATAGTTACAACATAGTTTTCTTTTTTAGAAATAGCAAACTAAACTAGTTAGTGATTTAAAAAAAATGATTTCTGGAATGGTTTAACTCATTGTGCATAAAGTAGCTTATTCTGAGACAAAGATGTCATATGAAAGAGAAAACAACAGTGATAGGACTGCAATAGGAATGAGGCTTGCAAAGGCTTGATTTTCTGTTTATGGACAAAAGATTCATTAGAACAATCTTGAAAGACTGCTAAATACCAAGCGGCTTAAAATTTTGTGAGAAAAAAATCTCATGTGTTTCAGTCTGGGACAATGGACAGTAAGTTCGAGCAGAAATAGCCTGTAACTGAATAAAAATTAGGACTTAGTATTTTCTATGATTATTCATAAAATTTGTGGGGAATCTTCAAGGAAATACTTCATGACTTAGTTTTTAATTACCCCTCTCCTTTTTGGATATCAGCTATTTTAAAACTGAAAAAACCCAACAACCAAAAACTGTGATGGAAGTGTATAAAATAGGTACTATATTTTTACAGAATAAAGTCACTATTTAATTATATTGTTATATATTTTAAACATTAAGCATTTTAAGCATTATTCAAACATATGCAATAAAAGCAGTCTGTCCTGTCAATATGCAGAAAATATTTTAAGAATTGATTATGAAAAACACAGTTATTTTAGTCTTGTGAATATATGCCTTTTATTTGGCTTTAACTTCATATTTTGTTGAGTTGTCTTAAGGACTAACTGTTAAAATTGCTTTGCTTATTAGATGTTATTCATCCACTGATAAGGTTAACTATAAAGGTAAGTCACTGCAAGGAGAGGGAGACTTGATGTGAAAGTGGAAATGCAGAATGTAGCACTCCAGATTTCCCAGTGTGCCAGAGGTTTCTAGTTTTTCTCACCAAAGCACTCATTTTTGCGTGATTCACCAGTACTGCCAAAATCCATCTACACAGGCAAAAAAGGAGTGACAAGAGAGAAAAAATGAAAAAATCTTTCACTGATGGCTGAAAAGTAAGTAGAGGAAGGAAAAAAATAAGGGACACCCTCCCTTCTCCCTTATCTTCTCCCCAGCCAGGAGAAAGAAGGATGGATGCAAAAGGGAGAAGTGGAAGTGGAAGTTAAAATGGAATGGCATTAATGTATCCCCCCCTGCCTTGGTGTCTCTTTGCATCAATCATGTTCCTTAGCTCGCTTCAAATCTGTTCAACAAGAAAATACTTCTTCAGTCCTTCCTACTGAAGTATAACTGATTTACAGTATTTCTTGTCCCAAGAACTACCAGAGTAAAACGATGGATTGCTCATATTTCATGGACTTTTACTTGTACAACTATTCCCCAAAGTTATATGACCACTGAATCAATGTTGATTCAGGAAGAAAACTTCTCCTGTATCACAACGATCAGGACCTAGCTTCCTTAAATCTCAACCCACAGATAACCTGTCTGAGGGGTGACAACATGGACAAGTCATGTTTCTGACATTATCAGGGCATCAGGAGGAAATACCAAGTGAAAAAGCTTTAAATTGTATAATTACAGATTTTTTTTTCATTTAAAAGCTTCATGTCATAGGATACAGACAACACTACCAGAGAAATCTCAAAAAAAATAAAAAGAAATAGTCTGTTGGAGCTGTTAAATATTGATGGCTGCAAATTTCTCTCCAGATACAATTTTTCTTTTAATCATTACATGAGATCTCAACTAGCCAGTGTCTAAGTACATTCAGACATCATCTGTTTGTTCATTGCCATGATCTTGCTGTTTTATTATACTGGGGAAATCTTAGGTATTTCCTCATCATAAGCAAAAAGGATTTAAGTAAACTTACCCATTTTTTTCTTGATTTTTTTTTCAAACATAAAGGAAGTTTCCAAAAGCTTTATTTTTAAGAGAACACTAAATTCTTAAGAGCAAACTGGTTTTGAATTCCAAAGGTCTTTCCATCAAAAGTTGCTAACATGAACTAGTGTTCTACAAGCCCTTTATGAAGAAAGACCACTGGCTTACACAACTTCCATTGTTATTCCTGAAAAAAAAGAAAACCATGTCCAATTTTACTAGACTAAATATTTAAGTAATTAATTTATGTTCATTTAAATTTACTGTGGCTAAAATTACAATGTACCTTATGATTTTACATCAAGTGACTGTTACTGTTTCTTCCAATTTTAGCTTAGAACTAAAGAAAATTAATGAAAAAATAAAGAAAAATAAATAAAATTTTAGTGTGTAAAACATCTATGAAAAAGTTAGTTTATAGAGTCTATAATTACACCAGTTAGAGATGGATACTGTCTTTCTAACAGGCCACCATCTTATTAATAACAATAGATTTCAGAACTGGGAAGAAATTTTGCAGAAGTGTTAGGGAAGAAAAAGTTTAGGTTTGAAATGACAGCTGGTTTTTCACTTGCAAATCAAAATGTTTCAACAGACACTACCTTGTTAGAGTCCTTGCAGTAGTGAAAAACTCTGGTTGTATTTTCTGCCAGTAATTTTGAATCTCTGATCTCACAACAGTTTGGTTTCAGAGCTGTTGGTAAGAGAAGGCGTCAGTGACGGTCTTTTTCTTTTCTCAAACTATTGGTTAAAAAGATAAATGGAGGAATGAGAGGAAGATTAGCTTCCATGCGCTCATGTATTAAAAAAGTGAGCAGTCTGAAATCTTAGGGAGATTTGCAACCATGTGCACAACAGTTACTAAATAATCTTTGAGCAACATTTTTGTCTTCTGTTTCTACCTTCCACTGGTTTCAAGCTGAGATAGTCTCAAGTCTCATTCAATGCAGTGGGACTTGAAAATATTTAAGAACATATTGAAATCCCCTTCAGGATTTCTTCTGCATTTGGCAAGAAGAGGATCTTGCCGATTAGCTTAACATTGATTAGCTTGACATTTTTGCTGCAATGTAGTTTAGGTGGACTTACATTCACAGCAAAAGAGAAAATTCAGTAATGCAGAGCATAGTGGTAAATGGGAGGACATAAGCTTAGTACTTTATGTAGTACTTAGTACTCTCACTAGATCCTCAGGTTAATTGCTGAAATCCAGTGCCAGGTGCAGTATAAGGAT
Organism: Cettia cetti; assembly: GCA_013401135.1. Lineage (NCBI taxonomy): Eukaryota > Metazoa > Chordata > Aves > Passeriformes > Sylviidae > Cettia > Cettia cetti. Next base: position 8,845 of record VZUI01073847.1, read on the forward strand.
GGCATGGCTTTCTGTTTGTCATCTGTGAAAGTCTAAGTGTCACTTTGGTAATATCTGTGAACAAACCAAACATCCCCTGAAGACTTTGCACAGCATAAATGCTGTCCTCTGTTTCTTTTGGCAGGATAATTGAAGCAATCTGCATAGGCTGGTTCACTGCAGAATGTATTGTGAGGTTCATCGTCTCCAAAAACAAGTGTGAGTTTGTCAGAAGACCTCTCAACATCATTGATTTGCTGGCAATTACTCCTTACTACATCTCTGTTCTAATGACAGTTTTCACAGGGGAAAACTCACAGCTTCAGAGGGCTGGAGTCACCTTGAGGGTCTTAAGAATGATGAGAATCTTTTGGGTGATAAAACTGGCCCGTCATTTCATTGGCCTTCAAACACTTGGTCTGACTCTGAAGCGTTGTTACAGAGAAATGGTGATGCTACTTGTCTTTATCTGTGTTGCTATGGCAATTTTCAGTGCACTTTCACAGCTTCTTGAAAATGGGCTGGACTTGGGAACGAAGAATAAGGATTATGCCAGCATTCCTGCTGCTTGTTGGTGGGTGATCATCTCAATGACCACAGTTGGTTACGGTGACATGTGTCCCATCACTGTACCAGGAAGGATTCTTGGAGGAATTTGTGTGGTTAGTGGCATCGTTTTACTAGCCCTGCCAATCACTTTCATTTATCACAGCTTTGTGCAATGCTACCATGAGCTCAAGTTCCGATCTGCCAGGTACAGTAGAAGCCTCTCTGCTGAATTCTTAAATTGACCCAACTTGCACTCTGTTGTACTTGCGTGCTAAGCTTTGTCTTAGAAGAGAATGGTGGAAGGTCCCTTTGCGTGTCCTCCTTGACTGGATGGTCCTGTGGAACAACATTCTCACCAGCCTGGAGAAAGCCCGTCACCATTCAGACAGGAAGGATGTCCATCTGCCTTGAGCACCTTGCAAGGAGAGGGAGTGATGTTTCAAATTTGAGAGAGCAAAATTAACAAAAGAGCATTCAGAAGTCCTCAACCAGACCAGTTTGGTGTTCAGTTTGCCTTCCCACAAAAAAGCAGAACAAAAAATGGGCGTAACACTGAGATCTGTCATTCTTGTAATTATAACCTAAATCATTCTAAGCAATGTGTAGCAGAAGTTTTTCAAAGATTCCAATATCTAAATACTTCACAGAGGCATTGATAGCTTCTTGCCTGAAGTATCTCCACTTCTGACTCAGATAACCAAATTATATGCTGAAGGAGAATCACTGCTACTTTAGTGCTTTGCAACAAAGTAGAACTGGTTCTGTGACTCAGGAAAGATAAAGAATATTATTGTCTCTAGGAGAAAAAAAAAAAAAAATTAAGGCCTGATTCTGATCTTTGAGGAAGCACACAAATCTTCTGTAAAACCAGTGAGCACTTCTCTGAATTTGAGAGTTCACAGAGAAATGCAAGAAGTGCACCTCCAAATGTTTTAAGCAAGGACTTCTTTAGGTCACAGTAATTTCTTTTCTGGAACCAAACTGTAATTAGAAGCAAGCATTGTATTGTATAAAGATCCACATAAGAAATCAGGGATTGATATATATATTTCCTGGTAGGTTAGTGAGGGAGCTCTCCAAATTTTATATACATTCAGCTCAACTCCATCCACCTGAAAATATATACTCATAAGCACAGATTTTCCCTCCCTGACCAACTCTCTGCCCCACATATCAAACATAGATATCATAGTGAGAGTTCTCTTAAGACAAATTGTAAGATTCCATCATTTGAAGTGGCCTGGAGCAAGCACTGGAAAACAAGAGTACCTGCTCCCTGTCAGATAAGACTCTTCATCATCTTAAATTCTGCAATCCTTACTGAAGGACATACCTCAATGGAAGTCTTAAAAATGAATGTAAAAAGTCCAGAGCATACCAAAGAAAGTAAATATAGACATGCGAGTTGCACTTGGCAAAATGGTGTATTCTCCAATGTTACGAGAAAATTAAAATTCATTAAGTTAGGTACTGAAATATTGTTGACTGCATTCTTTTGTAGTACTGCTTAATAGTATTGTTCAATATAATTCTGAAAGGCTGCTAGATAGAAATGTGCAGTTAGATACTAAAACACTTTAAGGTACAGCTTTACGAACCTGGGTACCAATAAACATCAACAGGGAGCTTTCATGCTAACATGAAAGTTCAGAGTCATCAGCACAGCTGAAATTTGTGTGCTTGCCTGAAAATACTGCATCTACTCTTACTGTGCTGTAGAGGCATCTTTTATATATTTAATTGTGAAAGGCTTTAGAAGTGAAATGAGTACCACCTAGAAAACACGTCCCTGGAACTGCTCACTCAAATAAACCTGCCACATTTATCAATAACCAGTACATTGAAGGCTCTTCCCTGAGACCTGAAAGAGTCATTCATTATAAGTGGTTTTAGTCTTAAGTAGTCTTAAAGAATCACATTGCAATCACAATTTTTCTGAAGACTTGGAAAGAATTTTAGTAGCTTTCCTACATACAAGCTTGACTTTCCCTTCAAGACTCCATTGTTAAGTGCTGTTACAGCCCTACCTCTGTTTCTTGCCACTGGTGTGTTCAAAGGTTAGCTCTGTAGTTCCCTACACTACTATATTTATGCCTTTTCTATCAAAATCATGTTGCTCAGAAACCTGGTCCAGCATTCCACAGAGAGGTGAATATGAGATCAGCAAAAAATCCTTTCTTAGGTGAGATTCACAGCTGATGTTAGTTAGGCAAGTTGTGACTTCAGAGACACTTCGATGTTTTACAGCAGTGGAGATGCTGGCTCTGTATTCCTGCATGTGTACCTATATATATCCTGCATATATTATATATTATAGTCAGTTGAAATGTTTGGGGTTTTTTTTATTCCTCACAAAAGATTTCCTCCTTGACAAAATTAAAATTTCAGACTTTAATGCAAACATAGACATTGAAGAAAATGACATTTTCATCTTCTAATGAAAAGTTATTTTGACAATATCAAAACCATTTCTAAGTAGAAAACTGCTATTTTTTTCTATTTGGCTCCAGTTTTTTTTTAAGCTAAATAGGTTAAAGACCTCATGTTAAGAACTTAGCCCTACAGATTTTCATGTACTGTTTTGAATGCTTGGGGAAAATACTGTTTGTCATAAAACTCCTTAAAATTACTTTGTCTTTTGTCCAGGTGTTGTATTTAACCAAACTAATACTCTAAGATACAACTCTCTTCCACAAAACACCTAAACCACCATCATGATGACAATAGCTTAAAATCCATGCAGAATGTGAACATAAAGAATGTTGCAATCTTGATTTCAAGACAAAATAAAATGTGTTTCAGTACCACCTATAAATCTAATCTTTAGATGCCTGTAGAAAGGAAAAACATAAATTAATGCACATAATAACTTGTGAATACCAATTTGCACCATGAATCATTTTTGCATAAGCAATTAAGGACAGGAAGTTTTCAACAATCCAGGCTATATATGGTATACAAACAAAATGTTTCATCCTTTATCAAGTGTTTTTCAGATGAAGAATCCTTTCCCAGTGTGAAAACATAAATCTAATGAAAATAACTATGTAAAGGAATAAGTCTGTGAAGATCATCTTAAGTCATACTATGGTTTTTTGAACAGTTTGTGTTCAATTTTTTATATGGCAAAATGTGAACAGAATGACCTAATGTATTTTTTAATTTGAGTTATAATAAAATATTTTCAAACTGCTGTATATAAGCCCACCAAGGAGAGATCCTGTGGAGGGTTTTTTGGTGGTTTTTTGTTTGTTTGTGGGGGGGTTTAGGTTAGTTTTTTTCTTTCTCTTTTTATTGTTGTATGGTTATCAGTGTGTAGACTTTAGTTCCCTTACAAACCAAGCTGAAATAAAGTAATTTTCATGGTAGCCTTAAACCACAATTTTATAGGATAATTAGGATACCTATCATGCCTATATGTCATCTTATTTTCAATGGACCAGTGTGGTTATTTTAGTGAAACTTTACAAAATATGAATTATATGTGTAGTCAAAAATTAGCATATTCTAAACAGTTGAAACTGTTTTATAAAATTTTCTGGAGACCATGTTTTATGCAGACGTGGGGTGTGGCACTCTATTTCAAAGTGCAGCATTTCAAAGCCAAAAGCCAAATGAAGGCAAACTGGCTCATCTCTAATCACTGCCAGTCTGAACCCTATAGAATAAAAGACTTCATGGGCAGTTTTTCTTGGAAACATTCACATCTGGAACAAATTAGATGAAATGCAAATAGAATAAAACTGGAGAAAAATGAAGACAGCTTGTACAATGATGATCCAGCATTTTGGTTCATCAGAAATGGAAAACAATGTCAATGAGTCTTGAACTGTCAAGGTTAATCATACATTATATACTAGGTTCAAATCTTAGGACTGATTTATTGGAAACTATATATTGGCTGTAATCCTTCAAGGTACTGTGTGTCACTTAAAAGTACTTGATCATTAAAGAAGTCCCTGAAATGGAAAGCTCTCTAGGGTATTTTCCTTCTAAAGTTCTACATGAAGCATCATCCCAAATATCACAATGAATGGAAGATTATCCTTTCCCTTGATGTGAGGCATGAAAACAATATTGTCTTGATGAATACCCACCAAAAAAAAAAAAATTAATTTGGTTGACTGATGATGTTAAACAGTCTTATCAGCATAGGGATGAGCCATATAAAAATCTGATATAAATTCTTATTGTACAGTTGCTTATACTGGTGTGCAGAGCTGCAAGTTTGAGAATCTTGAGAAAGACTGAAATCCTGGTAATGTAAGATTCCTATCTTGATATCCATGTATTTAAAAGGAAAGGCACAGCTTTTTCGTATCATGTATGCAATTCATGCCTGTAAAGGAATTGATGTTCCTATTCCAAAGTAAAACTGAAGTCCTCATGGGTTCAAAACATTTGTCTCTTCCCTTTTGGGTAACAACTACAAAAACCTTATCAGATCTGAATGCCTTCCAGGAGGTGGACATTTGCACACACCGGCCTGCTGAATTCAGCAGGCAAACCCCATTACTTTCCTGGCAACCAGCACAATGAACAAGGTCTGCTGTGCTCTGGATTTTATCTTGCCTTAGATGTTCAGGATCACTTGAAGTTTTTAGAATTATTATTTCAGATGAGATACTAAGGAGATACTTGCTGGAAATTTAAATAACAATATAGCACAACATAATAACATCACATAAATAATAACATAACAAAAAAAGATACTGCTTTATAAAAAAAGTTTTCACAGATTTTTAAAAAAAGGAGACTAGCTCTCATTTTCTGTTATTTGATTATAAAAGCAAATATGCAGGTCAGGATAGGTGATGATAATTAAACTTGCTACCTAAAACAGATCCCTGTTTAAAATACAGAGACTAAGTGTGAACAGTCTTCCAGCTTTGCTAGAGCTCAAAAGCTCAGTAGCTGAAAAGCTGCCCCAGCCCACATGGAGGAACAACAAAACCAGTTTCATTGTAAAAAAAGTGCAACACGAATTAAGGAATGTGTTTCAGACAACAGGCAGGTTAAGCATCAGCAAGCTGCACAGTGAGCAACCAAGACACAATCTGCTTGGCAATAAATGTTAAGAGCCACAGAAGCAGCATATAAATCTTTGTTCAAATTAATAAAATATGAATGTTGCAACTAAACATTTTAGAGTCCTTTATTCTTTACAAATGCAAAGGTTTATCGTTTCATGTATCCTTAATTTTATATATTGTCTGATCATCTGTAAAGAAAAATGTACTCTATAATTTGAAAAGCTAATGTGGGGGGGTTATATGAATACAGAATTAATTAGATAATGTAATAAAATTTGCTGGTCTTGTTGCCATATTTCATGGACTAGTGGTCAAAACACAAATGTTTATAAAATGTTTTCTTTTAAACAAGTGAATTCTATGTCTATTCATATTGATACTGTACATCTGCAAAAAAATTTAACATATTTTAGCTACTGAGAAATTTGCCAGTCAGAACCCAGAAGTTTTAGTCAATATAAAATTTCAGTATTTCTTCCAGAAGTAAGGCTGAAGCAAAATAATAAAATTAAACATCCACAGGGTTATTCTTCAGCAACTGAAGATCTATCATAATTACTGACTGTCAAAACAAAATGAAAAGCAGCCATGTAACACATATATTATTCCTCAGGGATTATTTTTAAAAATGAATCTGGAAAACTTGATTGAATTTAGCTTCAAGTTCATTGAATTTTTTTATATTAAAAGAAACCCAAACCAACCCCAAACATCAACATGGTATTCATTCTGGAATGTCAACATAACCAGAAATTTCAGCAGTGCAATCCTTGCGTTATTGCGAATGGATATTGAGACACTCTCATTAAGCTTTAAATGCAGCCATTTCAAAAATATTTGGAAAAATAAAGTACTTCACACACAACTAATGTTCTTGTAAAAACAAAAAAGTTGAATATTTTAAGAGATCATTGAATTATAAACTATTCTCGTACCAATTCTCTGCATTATTATGAGAATCAACAGACTTCATTTGGAAATCATGAGCATTTTTAGTTCTGTTATTTATTAGTTTTAAATATTTTACATAAAATCAGACAGAGAAGAAACAGAAGAAATAAAGCAGATGTCCACACAGTCACAGAAGTATTTTTTTAGAAGTGTTTTTCTTAAAAGGAATTCTAAAATATTTGGAAGCAGGAGGGTTTTTTAATGTTTAAACACAGTTACTGTTTTGCAGATATGCTCAGCACTTGCACCTTCCATCAATCTGAGATACGACTGTAAATGCACAGAATCCTTCAAAAGAAGATTGATTCCTTCTGCCTTGGGGAACATTTTATACATTTGCTTGCAATAAGAATTAAAAAAAAAAAAAAACACAAAAGAAGATAATTGAAATTTAGGAAATCTAGAACTTCAATATTGGAATTTTTTCCCATGCACTCCAGAATCCTCCACTTCTTCTTTTATATTCCTTGCACTGCTCTTTTACCAACATTGTAGTAACTAGGAGCCACAGAGAGGACCAGGTTTCTCTTGTACTAAGAACTCTACAGCTACAGATCAAAATTAGAGTGCTGCTCCCAAAACCCTGCAATTCAATACTGAAACATGAATCAAAGCACTTAACAGTACAAGCAAGCAAGATGGCATTTCTCTGTAGCACAAGTCTAGCTTATCTCTTCAGCCTGATATACTGTTAAGTACTAAGTGTTAACATACATTTTTTTTTCTCCTCAATTTAGAGAGCCTCACATAGAACAGAGCTCTTAGAAGACAATGTTTTCTCCATTGCTAAAGGCCTTGTCAGCTGCACTGGCTGTGCCAAGACAGCACAGTGACTAACTGGGATTTCTTTCATGAGGGTTTAATATTTGAACTTGATGACATTTGATGGGATGTTATGAATTAGTAAAATTGGGGCCATTTATCAGGATAGCATCTTGAATCCTCAACGCTATAAAAGGATTCTATTGTGCACATGCCATGAAAGATTAAAGAGGAAAACAATCCCAACAATGTATTCACTAAGTATAATCATGCAGAGGCTAACTGAAAAGAAAGGCACCACTAACAAAATTACTTAAATTAAAATAAATACAAATCTGGATTCCTGCCAGAGATTGTTGCTTCTAGCCCTCAAACTCATGTGGATTCCTTGAGTGTCTCTGCTTTTGGGTGCAGTGTCTTTAAGCTCTACCTCTTTGGTTCTCTGATAGAAATTCAGCCTATAGGTCACAGAAACCTTTTGCTCTCCATTAACTCAAAAGACTTAAAACCCAGGTATTTCTGAAAGGAAAAATCTTCTTCAAGGGAGCCAGGTAACCAGCAGTGAATGAAATTTAGCTAAGATGAATTTTGTTTTATTTTAGAAAATATATTTCTCATCTGGGTTATGGAAGACAAAGTCTTGAATGTAAAATACCAAGTTGTCCTCAACACAAGACCAAGGGCCATGAACTCAGCTGCTCCCCTCTTTATAGGAGACTCCATCTTCAGCATCTCTCTTGTTTTCTTAGACCTTTCTCTTTCTGCTTTCACCTAATCCTCCCTCAAGATGCACTAAAGTTAAACATTAACATCCACAGACTGAGGGTGTTACCTTTGCCTTCTCTTCATACAGACTGTCCCATTCACATTTAAAATACAGTTCAGATTAGATAGCTTAGAATAAATATCCATACATTTCTCTGTGTTAGTGTAGGATAAGAAACTCTCTCCTCCTCCACAATAAATGTCACATATAATGGGAAAAAACAGTCATGCAAAGCAAAGCTTTTACAAAGCAATACAAAACAGTTTAGATCATCCTCATTCCATCCTTGGCCCAGAGTCTTATCCTGGTGCTTCATATCCCACAGGCCATTCAAATCACTTCTCAAGTCTGCTGTAAAGATCACCTATCTGCCTTTGGCCATCTGCTTCTGCCAATAGGATGGACTTGAGAGCTGCATTACCAGTGGGATGTTGCAGCTGCAGATTTGTACTGCTTTGCCTTTTTTGGTTGGTTACTCTAAACTGTTGTTTCTACCAAGAAGCTGTAAACAAACTGGCCAGGCTTGGACAGAACACCTTCAGTGGCTGATCCATTTCCACCAGCCTGTAATAGAGTCATGCTCGAAGCAACTACCATGCTTGGACACTTTTAGGCTTTCACTGCTGTATTGAAGAAACCAGTTTAATATCAGTAAGAGGGATTAATACATTTACGTTCCCTGTTTGGAGACTTATCCTTATTAAGAGTTCAGTGTCGTGCAACTACAGGAATATTATGGAGAGTAGGTGGAAGACTAATGAAAAAAGGAAATAAAGCAGATGGATAGGGAGAGGTTAAAAATATTAAGCTCAACAATGCAAAAGGCTCTATGAAATGAAGTCCTTTCTAAGTGACTCACTTTCCATCCCATTTCTTCACCTTTTGGTTTTTACCCTTTTCCTAGAGGCCCCTAGGCAGAAATCTTCTTTCTTAGCTAGAAATTTTCCTTCTGCTGCTGGCCACATCTGCAGGCTTGTGTGCTGGCACCAAGTATTACCAAAGCACAGGGCCATCTCATCCTGCCTATTCTTTGCTCTCCTACCTTAATTTCTATAAGTATATTTTTATTTAAATTGAGCATCCTGTCTCTCAAGGAGCTGTGCTAAAAAGTAGTTCCTCAGACCACTCATGCATAGCAAGTGTAAACCAACTAATACCTGCCTACTTTGCCAAAATGAAAAGCTTTCACCTGTTTCTTGGATTACACACTGTGACAACAACTTGTATGGCCAACATTTATGCTTTACTATTTCCCTCTAAAGGTTTTTTTGAATGTGCCTCTGTGCAGATGCACTCTCTCAGATCAGGAGAATGGGAGAGACTCTGCCACTGTCCTGTGTGACTCAGAAGTTGCTTCCCTTTCTGTGGAGTGCTAAGGCATAAGGCATCCACACTAAGGGGCCCGAGGGGCCCCTGAATTCTGCAGGCAACAATTTAAATACACACAAAATTCAACAGTGTTGACTTAAAACCTCCCCAAAATTCACATTCTTTTCTTTCAGAGATGACCACTGGAAACTCCCATTAAAGTGTGTCACCTCAGTATGGAGAATCCCTACACTGCCTTTAATCATGACAGCTGCTACCTTAAACACAACTTTTTGCTGTTGACAGACTGAAGTTGTGGCCAGCACCATCTTAGCCAATGTCTCATGCTCCAAGGCTATCAGTAACATGCAGCAAATGAGCCTTTGTTCAGATCTGTAACTTGGCTTCCAAAGTGACATCCTTATTAATTATCTCCTTCTATTTTAAAGAAGAATATACTACAAAAAAATTGCTTTTCAAAAAGAGTATGAAACAAAAGCTCAGCTAAAACAACATAAATTTTCTGAAAGACTGGAGCAAGAAGATAAGAACTAGAGTTTTCTCTGCTCAAATGAGATACAGTTCTCCTGAATCAAAAGATATTCAGCTTGAATGCTACAATTCAGAGGAAAAATTGATTAAGTCCATTGTAGAAACCTGCAATTGTTTACCAGTAGTTGTCAGTAATCCATAAATTCCCTACTAGATATTTTGTTTTATTTTTATATATTAAATATGCAAATCATATTTTACAATTTTTTTAACCCGTTTTAAGAAAGTTTTTTAAACTTTAAGACTGCTGTCATCCAAAAAGGAACAAAAGGGAACACACATAGGTATTATCCTAAAGTTCAAACTGGTTTATGTATGAATCAATGTCAGCTCTTAGATTACACTGAAAGTATATAGGATCCTAAATTAAGTGCTTTTAATAGCATTTGGAGGCTGTTTCCCTTGTCTCTACCCATGAAACTTTCCTGCAAGGCAAGCATGTAGATCTCATTACTTATCACCGAATATACTGAGTTGGAAGGGTCCCACATGGATCATAAAGTCCAACTCCTAAGTGAATGGCCCACACAGAGATCAAACCCACAATCTTGGTTATTAGCACTATGCTCCAAACAGCATAGCTCATCTCAGTTAATTTCTCCCTGAAGCTCTCCTAGCATGGTTCTATTAATTCAATAACCTGTGAAAGCAAAAAGAGAATTTGTAGTAATTGGGTTCCTATTATGTTACTGTAATCTCTGCATTACAAGGCAAGTGTTTAGCGTAAGAAGCTTGAGTCTGTAGGTTCAAATTATAATAATCTGACACTGTCTGGTGGCAACTGGATCTAGGACACGCAATTTAATGGAGTCAAAGTGGTGCCTCCAGCAGTTCTGAGGATGCATAGAAGTGTTTCCCTTCTGCCTTTGAACAGTGAGCAACAAACGCTGTAGCCTAAAGGAGATGGGAAATCCTTCAGGAAAGCATAATCGCATCAGATCCACACTGCAAAATCTGCAAAAGAGAACTGTCAGAAGGGGAAACAATCAAAAGTATGTAAAGCAAAAAGCATGTAAAACCATGGTGCCAAATCTCTATTTCTACACCTCCTCATCGCTCCTTTTCAGTTCCCTTGGGCTGTAGAATAGGATACAGCACTCTAAAAAGAACATGCCTGCCCCACCAATGGTACTGCAAGCTCTGATATTCCCTGTGAAAACAGAACTCAGATTTTTCCATTTTAAAAGCCTAGGCTGCTACATATTGAGCCAAATGAAACTCTCTGTGAGCAATTGCCATCACAGAACCTACGCAAGACAAGGGAGCCAGATATGGTTCAGCAAAATTTACTGTGAAAAATTTTTAGGAATGAGTAGATTGTCAGAAGACACATTTCCAACAAAATTTTTACTCAGATTTGTGTGGTCAGCAAGTGCTTACATCCACCTACAGAGACCTGCACTCACACAGGTCATGTCTTCCTTGGAAAGAATCTATAAATAGAGATGCAAAGCACATATGAAGAACCCCAATCTATCTATAGGCTCTGTAAGGCTGTGTGTGTTCTGCCAAAGAAAAGTTCCTGCACAATGCAGAGGCAGATGTTGCTAGCAGCATTTACTTGGAGGGCTCCCTATTTCTGCAAACCTTTAATGTGTGCAAGGACTTGGCTCAGGAACAGTTCCTTTCAGCTTTCCCTGCTGTTACTCTACTCACTCCAGCACACTTCAGTCCTCTTCCCAGCAGAGCTGTTACTGAGCTTCCCTCTTCCCCTCACATGGGATTTTACCAGTGTTCTCCCACGCTGTAACCTAATCTTCTGAACTTCGTCCTCCTATACAGGGAAATGCTGTGATAAAGAGGTAGGTAGTTCCTTCATCTGCTTGTACTCCTAGTTTTAGAGTATCCCTCAGCTGATGACAGTAAGAAAGCACAGACAGGTCTACAACAGCAGACAGTATTTAAAGAGGAAAGCCAGGAAAGCCACCATTGATCATGTGTCAAGGCAAAGGAGAGACACATCAAAACACCTTCAAGATTTCCTGAAACAGGAGTCACACTACCATCTGAGGAGACTAATCCATAAATGGAACATGCTTACAGAATGTCAGTGAGACTAAAGGATGCTGCAGGAAAGATAATTAGGAGACTGTCAGCTGAAAGATATCATGGGGTAATGGTTCCTGCTGCTGACAGAAAACAGTCCTCAAAAATAAATGTCATCAAAACTGTGCATTATTTTCAATGCAGGAGACACTGATCTCATGGTAGAAATATATTTTTGTTATATCCCATGTGCTAAATGATAAATAAATAAGGTTTTATATAAGAAAGATTTCTTAAGTAACCAGACAACTGACAATGGCATTACTGAACTTAAATATGTCTTTTTTTTATTATTTGTGAATAGTCAAATAGAAACCCCTTAGGAAACAGCCTTCTGACAAACAATCTGAGCCAAGATGGACCTTTTGCCTGAGCATAGCAATAGCTCAGCCAGCTCTGGATGGCTTTATCCCACAGCAGTACTTGGAAGAGGAGTTTATAGGTAGTAGCTGTGAATGGGACTCTAGGCAGGTATTAGGGTCTAAAAAATCCATCCTCTCACCCCATCTTCTACAATTTACTAGGCTGTATTAACTGCTGGAAGGAGTGGAGAGAAAAGGAGTGATGTGCAAAATGAAAGAGATGATACAGAAGCTCTGACACCCACACCACCTGGAGCACGTGTTACTTAAGTGCATCTCACAGTTAACCGTGAAGCCCAAATTCATCCAAAATGCTATCCCATTTGTGAGCTCCAAGCCTGCTCAGGGATACAAACCAAAGCACTTAGGGGTTCACTCCAAAAGCATATTTCTGATTAAAGCTTCTTGGCTGAATACATGTGGAGAAAATTTTCGTTTTTTCTCCTTATATTTCAATTTCTCCTCTCTAATGCACTGGACAACTTTTGTTTTACATTTACAGATCCATAGAACTGCGGACATTTCACCAGAGCTGCAGGTCCAGACTCTTCTTAGACTGTGTCTTTTCTGAGTGGCCATGGCAGACACACTGTAAGGTTCTGCTTTCCTATTCACCCAGTCTAACGACCTAGCCAAAGGCCGTAAGAGTTTCCTTCCCATGGAAAACAGTGTCCAGGAGCAACCCAGGAGACGACTCTTTGGTTCTGCATATTAGACACATCCTTAGCTAAAACACAACCAAAAGATTTAACAAGATGTGCCTAGTGCTCTCACAAGGATGCTTAGGTGTAAAGTACTGCTAGTTGAAGGCACCAGCTGGTGAATTAGTAGGAAACAGGGATCCTCTGGTGGAAAAACTTCTGTTATTCTTGCTTCTTCCTGAACAGGAATTCATTGCATTCTATCAAAGAGTATTGCCTCAGCACGTACCCAGAGACCACCCTGTCCTAATTTGAGGGTGGAGCTTCAACAGTTTTTATCTTCAGGACATTATAACATAGAAGTTTTCAACTTTCAACATTTATTACTTAAAAAATTGTAACTAAAACTCATCACGTGAAAGGTGACTTTCATCTATGCATGTTCCTTATATCCTCAGGCATGACAGAGAAGTGGTAAAATGTGACGTGTTCTAAAATATTAATAAACTGACAGGTTTTTAAAGCCAATCTCATGATTTTTGAGCAGCTGGTGTTGGCAATCCTACATGTTCATTGATTATTGCCCTCTCCACAGAATTGCTAGAGTAAAAACAGAGCGGTGTTATCATTGGGAAAGGGTAGATTAAGTCAAAATATAGTTATATAGAATGTTCTGAAATGTTTCTGATAACAACTAAAATTAAGTATGACTGACAAGTGGGCACTGGGCCAAGAAAGCAAAAGACTTAGGTATTCAAGTCAAGCCCCTGGCATACATTGTCCTGTGCAGTTCCAATACAATTGTAATTTAGTTGCTAATACTGAGAAACACTGCATGACATCTTTCTCTAGTCTATCACAACACCTGATCTTTTTCACACGACATATTTGTACAGAAAATTTCCTCTAACACAACAGCAAGGGAGGTTTTTGGTGGTCTGGGTTTTTTGTCTATAATATTAGCTTGCTTTATTCAGCAAAGTTTGCTATAATACTGCACTGAGAATGTGGTTATCTCTGGACTCCAATCGGTGAATCTGCACATGAAAATGCTGAAAAGAAGAAATTAAATACAAGGACAATGCATCTTTCTCCAGTATCCATAACATATCTAAGAAAAAGAAACTTTTGCTGTTGACTGTAGATTATTTGAGAGAGAAATTGTTACAGCCCAGGGAGGGAAAAGGAAGAGGTAAAAGAAGACTTTGGTAGCAAAGTCTTCTGAAAACAGAAAACCTTGAAGATACATTTTACCTCTCAATGTCCAGAGATACCACTCATTTTATTTGAGAACTTATTTCCCTACACATACAGTGTTTAAAGGAAAAGTTCAGGAATAATCAGGTACTGCAATCATGACATTTCACTTCTGGTGAAAAAAGAAGGTTCACTGGTTATAAAAGAAGAAAATGTGTTGCAGCAGAAAGCATAGAAAGCATGCACACAGAAACTCTGAACTCTGGTTATCCATGTCAAAGTCAGCAGCCACAGGCAAAATATCCAACTTCACAGCGCAGCATTTCAAAACTGGGAAGTGTTATAAGCCACTGAGATAGGGCCTGGAGATTTGGAAATTACTTTCTCAAAAGCAGAATGAACAGGGCTTTTAGGTGATTATTATTTTACTGACAGCCAATATTGATGTCTCAATCAGATGAAAAAATTACTTTGCTTCTGCAATTGTGAAAATCAAGGGGGGAAAAAAGAAATGGCAACAAAGATGAAAAGTAGTGAAAGCAATATTTACTGCATGTTCCTCTAATGCTTTTCACATATAGAAACTGGAGGATAAAAGAATATAGAATAAAAGAATATTGCTCACCTAGAGTAAAGCATTATTTTTACAATTTTCATTCTGCCTTTATTCAGGTAATACACAACTACTAAGAAATGGTCTATAAAAAACATAACCTACTGCCCCAGATGTGTTATTCGTTGTTTAGGTTTATAATGACAACAGAAAGTTTTCAATTCCTTCATTTATTTTCTCAGACAAATTCTGCATGGGAACTTGAAAAGAATACTATACATATGTAACAAGAGGTAGATGCCTCAGACAAGATTCAACACCTTAAAAATGATTCCTGATCCCCATCATACAACAGTGAACACAATGCCTTTATTGCCAGAATTGCTAGTAAGTAACTACTGCTAAGAAGTATTTCACATGTAGAAGCCTTATCTCAAGACAAAGAAGTGTCCAGGAAACAGAAGAGAAATACAGAATTATTTCTAAATTTATAGAGAAGATATAAATGGCTGCCTCCCTAATACCATCTTCTTCTTCAAAAAAAGCAAGAATTCTATTACGAGAAAGTTACACAGTAAAAAATCAGGTTAAATTTATATTAATATTTTAAGTCCATTACTATTTTAAAATGCTCTACAATTTTTATTAATTTTCAGCATTGACAGATCTATGAAAGAGAAATGTGTTAGTTGTCAATAGAAGCCTATTTCTAAGTCATCTGTGCGGTATGGAGTACATATGGATGATAAAGCACCAATAAAATCAGGCACAAGTTTTAGAGGTAACTACCACCTTAATCCATGTATAGACTTAATTTACTTATTTCAGTTGATAAATCAAATGGAACGTGTTTACAATATCAGCCTCTTGCATTAATACAGTTTATCTTGGTGATCATCTCCTAGTTTAGGGGTTTGTAAATATTATGTATACACACACACAAAGCAAATGTTAAGCAAATCCAATCTAGTACTCTTAAAAATGAGTACTGCATAAACAAAACATAAGTGCACATGGCAATTTTATGTTCTACATCCACCCACACAGTTGTTCTCAGCAATTCAAGAACAGAGTTGCATGGGCAGATTGACAGAATTTGAGTTACAGACATCTGTGCTGAAATAATGATCAGCATATGAAGGTTTTGATCATTAAGCAACTGATTATGGTCCTGTTTTTTTATTTATTTTATCCCCAAAAAGAAAATAAATACAATAATCACAGCAACAACAACAAAAAAAGCAGAAGAAGCTCAAGGTACTCTGCTTCCCTTTTCCCCTCCCAGAGATCTACTTATCTTGAAATATAATCTTAGTGCTATTCCAGGAACAAGCCACGATAAAGAAACTTGCACATATGAGACCAGTGATCTTAAAAATGTAGAAAAAATGGAATAAATCACAGGATCCTATTTTCCTTAGCTGCTGCCAATACCACACTGATCCCTAAGAGACCAGATGTCCAACTGACAGTCCCCATGAATTGTTTGTCTCAGTGTCTAAAAGTGAGACCTCAGGTTAAAGTCCAACACAAGGAAGTCTTCTCCTTACAGGACATTTTGTTTATGTTAACTGTGCAAAGCTTTATGGTCTTCCAAAATGCCCAATCTTTCTTTGAACCCTTCTAGGGTGAATGGCCTCATTTTGCCCCCATGACTTCCTAGGGCAGCAAGTTTTACAGCCTGATTATCCGCTATGTCAGCAAGCCTGATAAGCAAAGCAGTCTTGGCAAAAGTGTAGAGACTAAAGCAAGTGATGAACCAAAAGTCTAAGACAAAACCAAGTTTCTTCCTTTAAAGGAAAGACTTTATGCTATACCCTTTTTTTTTTTTTTTTTTTTTTTTTTTTTTTTTTTTTTTTTTTTTTTTTTTTTTTTTTGCCACGGAATGTTCTCATGCTCCCGTGGTACACAAACAGCAGAACTTCCTTTTGTAACTGTAATTTTATTCATGTCATCCTCCCATGCATCTCTCTTGCAAGGTAAACAATTCCCCATCTTCAATTTTGTGAGCTAAAACAAGAGAGAGATCACACCTAGGTTTTGTTCCAACAGCTTGCAGCAGCAAAGTTTCACAGCTTACTTTTAAGCATCAAGACTTAAATTGATTAACTGAAAAAGAGGATAAATCTGCACCTTTTTCACAGCTTCCTTGGAACTCCAGGGCACGAACATTTTCTTTCTCTGGCTTTCAGTCAATATTGAATGACTTTTCAAGAATTTGATTCAAGAGCAACAATGAAGCAAGAAATAGTTATGCAATGATACAAGGCATGACCTGCCCCAAAACCCATGCTCATGTGATACTGCAGCATGCATTCACACTGGAAAAAAAGGTGGAAGAGCAAAATTTGAGACAGCTTCAGTGAGTGAGCTTACCAGGCACACCTATTTCTTCTGGCAAATGCTGGAAGAACTGAACTGGAGGAACCTGTAGACAAATATACCCCGAATCATTATAATACGAGTTAGATCCCATGGATTACAAAAGGTCAGGACTGCTACCACACAAACCTATCTATGATTCACATCATTCTACTCTAAAAGAATATGTGTACCGCACCTCCAGGGTCTTCTGCTCCATTACAAACAGACTTTTCAGCAAACCACTTTTAGTTTATTTTTCTCAGGAATAAATAGAATCCTGATCAGCAAATTCTTTCCAACCCTAAATTATGCAGCACACCTTCCAGTTCATTAATACTGCCTAGTCTTGCAAGCTACAGGGATTTCACAATTCTTCCTGTAACATTTACAAAATATTTCCATAAATTTCTTACTTACTGAGCAAATAACATATCCTCTCCAGTTAATGTTCCTAACACAGAGTCAGAACATCCACTCAGGGTATTATGTATGGAGCACCCAGCTGGTTCTCTCGACAGGAGAACAGCACTGAAAAAGATTGTGGGCTTGAAATTTCCCCAAGAAGAAAACCTGCCTTCAGGGCAACAGGCACAGGTAAGAACTGGTGCAGCAAAGACCCAGGGCTCTGCTCTCACTAGTAAATGGATGTGCAGGGCCCCAAGGGCTTCCCCTGTTACTGAGCAGTGGTTATGTCTGTTCAAAAGGGGATAAATCCAAATTCAAGGCTCCCTTTTGCCAACACCAAACTCAAATTCTAAAATCTAAGTAGAAGGCGTTACACGGGTGGGTAAAGAAATCTTATCACACGTTTTATATGGGTATTTTACTTTCTAAAATATCTCCTATGAATAGATCTTCCCCCAGTTTATAAGCAAAGCACATTTTAATAGTTTTCACTCAGTGCATGACCACAGATATTTTTATAGCAAACATATCTTCAAAACTGCATGTGGGACTCTCAGTGAGCAATGATCTAACTGTTGGAGATCACTAATGATTAAACATTACCAACAAATGCAACCTTTTTAGCCAGGCCTCAGTATATTTAATCTCAGCCAACCCACAGCATGAACTCCAGCCATGAATTCACACTTGGATTTGTCACAGCAAGATGCTCTGGGTCACTAACAGCATGCCAGCTGGCACCTGCCTGGGATCCACAGCAGGCATGGAGTGATCCAGGCCATGAACTCTGTGCAGGGCAAAGGCTGTGCCATGTCCTACGGCAGATGAGGGGCTGCTGACTTCCCAGGAACTCTAAATATTCTCAAACAGAAGCAGCATCGGATCACAGTACCCTGGTTTAGGATGCTGGCTTTGTTTAGCAAGAGCCCTCTTTCATGCAATGAATTAAACATTTCAGATGCTTTCAGAAGATGGCAGGAGAGAAGGGAATCCCTTCATAAGAGACATGTAAATCACTTGTTAAGAGTGGAGACACAGTGATTTAGTTCCAGAAAATAAAAACACTGTTGTAACTGTTGCAAAATGTGAAATATGTAAAAGTTTTCTTAAGAAAGGATGCTGTTTCATCTTTGTATACATTCCAGTCTAATAAAAAAGAAAGGAGAGTTAATCCGTGAAACAGACAGCAGCTAACAAGCAAGCTCTCAATGGTGTCCAGGGACTAGAAAGACAAATTTCTTGTTGGTAGAATTGCCTTGTTAAGGTTTAGGGCATGACATAGTGGTCTTGGACCTAGTGGGAGGTTAACAAAGGCTTAGGAGGCAGGAAGAAGGATGTACCAATGATAGTGGACACAAAGAATGCAAAATTTACAGGCTGCAAAGGCATCTGATGGAACTCCCAAGATAAGGAAGACAACTTGGCAACTGTGCTGAATCAGCTCTGACTGGGTAAAAGGTAATCCTGAAAGAGGGAGGTGGCAACCACCAACTCAGACCATCAACTCAAGAAACCCACAGACCCAAGAGAAGAAAAAGACTATGTTAGAAACAAGAAAATCATCAACAAATAGATGAGAGAATACTAAATAAGATAACTAGGTAACTTCTAGCCAATTATCACTAATGCCTCTGTTTACATAGAAAGTAAAAAGTTTCAGTAGTTGCTGTGCTTGATTTATGGAACATCACTGAGGACCCAGGCTTGTGCAACTCCGAAATAAATATTCAGCATCGCTCTCGAGTGTGCCTGTATCAGCAGTAGTGTGACCAGCAGGACCAGGGAATTGATTCTTCCCCTGTACTGGTGAGGCCACACATTGAGTTCCGTGTCCAGTTCTGTGCCTCTCAATTCAGGAAGGACATGGAGGTGCTGGAATGTGTCCATGGAAGGGCAATGGAGCTGGGGAAGGATGTGGAGCTCAAGTGCTGTGAGAGCAGCTGCGGGAGCCGGGGTAATTAGGGAGAAAAAGGGAGGCTCAGGAGTGACCTTGTCGCTCTACAATTCCCTGAAGGGGGCTGTAGCCAGGTGGGGGCTCACCGCCTCTCCCAGGCAACAAGAAGCAGGATTCACAGAATTCACAGAATCACTAAGTCGGAAGAGACCTTCAGGATCATCGAGTCGAACACCGAGTGCCACATTCAGCTTTTTTTCAAACTCATCCAGGGATGGTGATTCCACCACCTCCCCGGGCAGACCATTCCAATACTTCATCACTCTTTCCGTGAAAAACTTTTTCCTAATATCCAACCTCTATTTCCCATGACGCAGCTTGAAAGGATGGGAGAAAATGACCTCACACTGCGCCTGGGGAGGTTTAGGTTGGAATTTCTTCACAGAAAGAGTGATTGGGCTCTGAAATGGTTTGCCCGGGGAGTTGGTGCAGTCACCGTCCCCAGAGGCGTCGAAGGGAAGCCTAGACGTGGCACTCAGTGCTCTGCTCTAGTTACATGGCGGTGATCGCTCATAGGTCTTTCCCAGCCCGAGCGACTCTGTGATTACCGGCAGAGCGCCGCTCCAGCCCCAGCGCCGCCCTCACGCCGCGGGCCCAGCGCCGCGCGGCGCGCACGAGCCAGCTCGGGCAGGGGACTCTGGGGGCCACAGCCCCGCGCGCGCGGCCCCGCCCCCCGCCGGCGCCGATTGGCTGATGCGAGACACGCCCCCTCCGCCCCGGGCTCGCATCCCGCCCGCCGTCCCTCCCGCTGCCGCCCCGCCGCTGAGGGGGCTCACCTTTTCCGCCTGACTGAAAATTGCCGCCGGCCTCGTTTATCCGCAAGCGGCGAGCGTGGGTTGGAGAGGCGCGTTCGCACTGCTTTGGTGCGGGCTACTGTATTTTTTCGAACTTTTTTTTTTTTCAACTGTTATTTTTTCCGGGCGTTCCCGCGCAGGCGTTCCTGCGAGACGTCCGCGAGCCGGCGGGGCTTGAACGTTACGGCGTCGCGGAAGAGCCGGCGGGGGGCGCGGCGGGTCCTTTCGGGCCAGCCGTCGCAGCCGGTGCCGGCCCCGGCCCACCATGTACTACAAGTTCAGCGGCTTCGCGCAGCGCCTCGTCGGGGCCACGGCGGCCGCCGCCTACACTCCACAGGTAACACCCCGCGCCCGGGCGGGGGCTGCGGCACCGCGGGCGTTTGGTGAGCCGGGGAGGGATCGGCCGCCCCCCACGGGCACCGAACGTACCCGGCTCCTCGCGTGACCTTGGGCGAGACGGGAGGCGCGCTCTGCCCTGCAGCCCTTGAGCCAACTTTGGGGTATACTGGGGGTTATAGCAAGAAATTAACGGGCTTCCATCACAGAGGACTGTTCCAGAGTTGAGCGGTGCCTGGCGGGGATTTAAAATCACCGAATCACAGAACCAGTTAGGCAGGAAAAGACCTCCGAAATCATCGAGTCCAGCCTGTGGCCGAGCACCTCTGTGTCAACCGGACCAGGCCACCGAGTGCCACGTCTAGGCTGTCCTTAAACACCTCCGGGGACGGCGCCTTCACCACCTCCCCGGGCAGCCCATCCCAATATTTGATTCCCCTTTCTGTGAAGAAATTCCTCCTAATGTCCAGCCTAAACCTCCCCTGGCGCAGCTTGAAGCCATTTCCTCTCATCCTGTTTTTAGTTGCTTGGGAGAAGACGCTGACCCCCACCTGGCTGCACCCTCCTTTCAGCGAGTTGAGGAGAGTGACAAGGTGACCCCTGAGCTTCCTTTTTTCCAGGCTAAACACTCCCATCCTCATGAGACTTGTGCCCCAGACCCTTCCCCGGCTCCATTGCCCTTCTCTGGACACACTCCAGCACCTCAATGTCCTTTCTGAAATGAGGGTCCCAAAACTGGGCAATGTACAGCTGGCAGATGGGAACAGCAATGACCTCTGGTTTGTCCAGTCCTTGTGTGCAGCAAAAATTGAAAGCATTAAATTACTGAAAGCATTAAAACCCTTCCCAGGGAGGATACAAATCCACAAGAGTTTGTTTAATGCAAAATGGAAACTCACCTCTCCTCTGTATGATGCCAACTTAGTAAATAAGTGTACAGAGGTTGCCAATGGCATTTAACAAGTTTATACTTTTCACACTGCATAGTGAAGGTACATGGTTAATTCTTCAGAGGCAAAGCAAATCTGAGTGAGGGCAGAATGAACCCCAGGTACATCTGTCATTTCAAGGCAAGGAGAGTTGCATATTGGTGAAAATAAATCACAGAAATTGTTTGCTATTTTGTACATCAGCATAAATTCCTAAGTAATACTGGGAAGATTTGTAATGTGATTTTATCGGGGACAAATGCAGCGTGGTTGTTACACCGTGTTCAATTTTCTGAGTAAAGTTTGAAAAATTTAAATTCTTACAGCTTAAAAAAAACCCAAACAAACAAAAAATCCCCTATAATTGGAGGTTAAGATTTGTAAGAATGATTTTTAAAAAGTCAACCTTTCAAAGAACTACCTCCAAAGAGCAGACATCTGATTAAACAATGCAAGTCTTCAGAAAAAAAAAAGTAGATGCAGGTGCGCACACACAAATGAAATCAAAGTTATGGTTGGTCTTCTTCCCAATAAATTCATTAATAAAAAGTAACTCAAATTAGCTAGTCACTACATCCATGTAGACTGATGTGTATTGTGATATACAACTCTATTTCATTCTTAGTCTGTTAATTCTCTTAGCAACCTGCTTTACAGTTCTGCTTCCCTGGGCATCCTTGACTGTGAGAGTTTTACTTGGAAAATCCAGCCATCTTTTGAAAGCAAGAACATCGTATGAAGCAGCTGTAAAATCTCAGATTATTTCAAGGGGCCCAGTACAACTACACAACTTTTTCTTTCTAAATTTTTTTTTGAAGTTAAGAGAACTTGATGATCAGACTGAGTACAGTGGTTAATGGTTCGTACTCTGCCGGGGTGGAATGCTGCAGGTTACTGCAGGACTTATCAGTTCCCAGGAGCAGGCAATAGAGTGCACTCTTGTAAAGTGTACAGAAGACACCAAGGGAGTGGCCCCAAAACGTTTGAAGTAGAGTTGCCAGTCAGGTGAGGCCTATCCAGAGGATGGAAATGATCTGGCAGGAACGCTGTGAACTTCCATGACAAAAAAAAGGCGCAGTTGCTCGTGCAGGAAGGAAGAGCCCCTGCATGGTTATGGGGTGGCGTCCGAGGGGCTGGTGGCAGCAGCTTTGTGCTGGAGCTCTGGAGGTACTGCCAGGCAGGACGCCAGCAGCCTCCTGGCCGTGGCACCCTGTGAGCTGTTGGCTGAGGAAAGCAACACTGTCCCCTGCTCAACACTCACTGCATCACATGGAGGTGCTGTGCCCAGCTGGGAATGGCCACGGGAGCAAGTTCAGCAGAGGTTAGCAAGATGGAGCCAGGCTTTGCACAGTGGTCCATGTGGGAAGGCAAAAGGCACCAGGCAGAAACTGCAAGAAGAGAGGTTCAGGCTGGACAGAAGGAAAGATTTCAGTGGTGGAAAGAGTCAGGCAATGGAGCAGCTGCCTGAGGGAGGTTGTGCATTCTGTCCTCAGAGGCTTTCAAGGACAGGCCAGACAAAACCCACAGCAACCTGGTATCAACTTGCTCTGATCTAAAGGGCACTAGAGGGCCCTTGCACCCTGAGTTACCCTGGGATCTTAAATAAACATTGAGATAAGAGTGGCTGACATGGCAGTCCCTGTCCCAAGAAGGCTTTTTGTCATTGTCTTTCCCCATCACATTGGAAGGCTTCCTGTATAGCTATTGGGGGTCAGGGGTGCAAGAAATGGAAGATACCAGAATAAATGATGTTCTAGTATGTCTAGGACTTATACAGTAGCAATACATCCAGCACTACTGCAGTGATTGGGGCACTTCTTACCTCTCTAGACAAAGTAATGTTCAGAGAATAAACATTGATACTTCATTTATTTAGTGGAGAGCAAAGGCTTGGAGAAGGAATGGGGAAGGGCTTCAAGCCTAAACACTAAAGAACTTCCTTTCTGGAAGTTACATTTTAAGAAGTTACTTTCAATCCCTTTTTACAATGTTATTAGGCCAGCTTTTTTTGTAGGATTTATTTTTTTTTCCATTTCCCTAAGCTTGACTGAATTCCCAGTCATATTTAGATACATCAGTCTGCTAAAAATGTTTTCAATAAACAGCAATTGAAATATAAGGGTAATCCCATGAGTGTTAAGGTGTTAAGTCCAAACAAAGTATTTTTTTCCTATTGATTTCATTGCTTCATTTATTAAAACTATAGCTCAGCATGTAAAGTGGTTTGCTTTTTATGCTTCTGTTTATTTTGATGTTTCTGGAAGAGTGAAGACATCCTGCCATTCAAATTCTTATTGGTGAAATTTGCAATATAATATTTCTCTGTTCTGTGCTGTTACGTTCTGGTGCCTCTCAATAGAGTACAGTTTTGCTGCAGGTTTAAGCTCACTGTGGGCTTGCAAAATATCAGTCTAAATGGATTTCAGAAATTATTTTGCTGACAGTAACATAACTAACAGCTTATACTAACAAAAAAATCTTTTTGAAAATATTGTTCTTTCTATCTCAGACACAGCATGCTTAGAACTCTTAATATTGCATTTAACAAAGTTGTATAAAGTAGTCTGAACAATTTATCATGCTTGAATAAATGGGAACTTCCTTAGCTAATTGAAGAGTGAAATAGTTTCAAAACTACTCCTCATATTTAGGGGAATGACTGCCATAACTATTCCAAGTTCAATAAAAATACTAATTCAAAGAGTTAGCTTATGTTTAAAGTACAAGCACTGGGACCAGTTTCAAATGGTGTCATATGAGGACAAGTGCATGAACTTTTCCCTAGTTCTTCTACCGAACATGATCCTAGCAGAAATTTACTTGTACTACAGTATCTTCACTTGATACAAATTATTTTGCTTGTAGCTATTTAAAGCCCTCATGAGCCACAGATATTCTGATTTTAGCCAACATGAATTGCTTAGTCTGTTGAGAATCTAAAACATGTAACTTTTATGCCTTAGATAATACTTAATATGTACACAAAATCACTGTCACTGGATCGTCATCCCAGTGCAAACAAAGACTCAAGTGGCTTTACGTAAGAGCCTTGTGCTAGTCATAACAAATATATTTAACTGCAGGCAGTGAGGTGTATTCTGCTGTGAAGGACCTGCTGCTTAGTTTAGAATATCTAGGTTCAGTAGGTTCATAGAAGTTATTTCAATACATGTTCTGAAATACTGATTCTCAGAGTAACTTCCCCATTCCCCTTTGCTCCTTACTTCAGTTTTCTCTCTTACTCTCAGATCTGTTGGAGCAACTCCCCTTACACTGAAAAACTTAAGAGTGGTGCTGTCTCCATTAAATTATGCTCCAAATCCTTAAATGTTTTTGCTGTCAGGAAAATGTAAATCTAACATGCAAATTCATACTAGCAAGGTGTAAATTTGTTTTAACTTTGAGCCTGATTGCCAACCAATGGATACATTGGATTCTGAGATCTACAGACCTCTGTCAGGAAAACGCTCTACAGAAGGGTAGGCAGAGAATTCTGTTTGTTCTTTTGGATTAGCTACATGTCTTGACCTTTCATTGAGGATTTCAGCATTTGAAAAAGTCATTGCTGTAGCATGCTCATGAGATCAGCTGATGTTGACTCTTCTGCATAACTACATATGCTGTACTTTGTCCAAGACTTGGACAAAAATCATGTTACAGTGATCAAAAATAGAAGATTAACACCGTAATATCAGAGGAGGAATTATCTGTTATTAACTATTTTTTTTTAAATGAAGCATAGGTCAAATGTGTAGAGGCATTAATTCCTCAGTACTATCCTGAGTGTAGTGAGACACTGATGTCATTAGATAAACCCGTGGTTTTAGTAATGTTAGATACTGTGACCAAGGGTCATTTAAGGTGTGTCAGGTCTTGCTTAAAAATTTTCTGCAGTGAAATTTAGCCTTTACATTACACATTTCTCCTCAGCCATGCTAAGCTTAGTGAGCTGGGTGAGATAAAGCACTTGCCACTTTCTCTCAATAACCACAGGCAAGTACCAAGTTGGAGCAGCCACACATTTACACTAATTTAACTGAGCTTGGAGTGAAATTTTGCATTGGTGAGGAACCCTAATTAATGCAGTGTCTGGGTTAAGCAAACTGAACTGTCTCCTTCTGCAGCCTGTGTTTTGTTGTACTCTTTCCTGAAACCAGTTAAATTGCTGTGTGATGTTCTTAAGTGGCACCATGCTGTTTGGAAGTAACTTACACCAGTACACTGATGGTTATGTGAGTTTTCTGAACTGGTTCCATTTGATTTCACAATGAAGTTTGTCACTTAAGTCAGGTCTGACTCTGCTGTGGCTCCTGCAGAAGGGGATCTTACAACTATCTGAACAGGAATATATTTCTAAAGGCTGAAAAAGTATGGAATAACCTACAGTTGTTGATTTAGTAATTATTCAAGTTATTAGGTGGCACTGCTCCTGAAAACATTGGGCTTTCAGGAGGGCAAAAGGGAGATTCAGAACTGGAAACTTAAAGGCACAGGGAGGATGTGCATTTTCACATTTACTGTGATCCTAACAATCAAGAAGGCAAGAAAAGCTTTGGAGAAGAAGTCACT
This sequence comes from Cettia cetti, assembly GCA_013401135.1. Taxonomy (NCBI): domain Eukaryota; kingdom Metazoa; phylum Chordata; class Aves; order Passeriformes; family Sylviidae; genus Cettia; species Cettia cetti. Next base: position 34,895 of record VZUI01073847.1, read on the forward strand.
TGCACATTTAGTATAAACATCTGTTCTGTAGATATTTCTGTCAAATCACCAACTTTTTAAAGGCAAATCTAATAAAGTACTTAAATTTCCTATAAGCAAAAATACTTGTCCAAAATTGCTTTCTTCAAGGCCTTTGATGTAGCTGGTACTTAGCCTTGAATACATAGTTAGTAGCTTCCCCTGGCTAATAACAGTTCCCTAGATGCTTCCTTCATAGCACTGTGGCCAGAACTGGTCACTGCCCTTAAATAATTCAGCAAGCCTGCTCAGTAGGAAGGCATTAGTTACTGAATGTGCCTAGAAATTCAGTTTTGCTGCTGCCTTTCAAAACATGACCAGAAAGGTCACAAGTGGGTTCTAATATTCAGTCCCACTATTTTGAGAGGCTGACAAACTTGGTTTTTCTGCTGAAGATGCCTACTGTAGCAGAGAATTTGCATAAGGAAAACATGTCTGGTCTATGACTGGCACAAAAGAAAGAGTGCCAGTCTGCTTCCAGCTCCAAATACTCTCAGACAGTTCTCTTCAATACAAAATGCATCAACTAGTCCTTTGAACAGAAACCAGAATTTCAGTGCAGTCTTAACTTGTCCTGTGGCTGCCTCTGTTAGTAATAAAAATCTGTTGCATTTAACTAACTGTAAAATGCTTTTAATTTCTGTGGCAAGTTAGGAAAAAAAATTGCAGCTGTTTTGAGAGCCAGAATGTAAAACATCAGTGCTGCGTGTCCAGACATAACTGCTAAATCTAACTACAGTAATAAAGACAAGGAGGCCACCTCATGTTGGCTGTGACTTTGTGCCCTTAATCACAGAACTGAATTATATATTTTCTAGGTGTGGCAACTGTAGAGTACAACCTTGTGAACTGAAAGGAAGTTGAGCTGTGCTGCTCATGAGGGGTACATTGAGGTGTGGGAAGTTGCAGCAACATCTGAACTATGGGGTGTAGTTACGCCTGCACAAAATATCCACTAATCAGGGTCTCCGAAGGGCCTTGAGCAGTACTTACAACTTCTGTATGGACCAAAGGATCCACTATACATCCAAATTATTTAAGGTCCGGTTATTCGTGGCTACTGCTTGCAGCATTCAGGAGGTAGAGCTCATTCCTCACTCTGACCCTAGCATCAGGGATCCTTGATCCTAATCCTGTGCTCAGAGTCCTAGATAGTCTGCATGCAAAATAGAAGCAGTAATTTGGACCAAGTACCAGCACAAAAATAACAGCTATAAATTCATGCCACGAGGAGATTGGAAAGGAGGCTGTTATTTTCCTTGCTAAGCTCTGACCCCAAGCTGTCACTGAGATATCAGTGGGCCAACAATGTATTTGTCACAAGTCTTCCTACCAGATAAATACTCTGTGTAACGTATCCTTGTAATAACCGGCAGCGTGCCTGCCTAATGTGACCATTGGTATGTTTACAAGTGTGATATACCTTGATATTTTAATCTTTATTTATGCAGGGACTCAAACCATTAGTTCCCACTGAATCCTCAGCCCCAGGTCCGATTTTTGGAACAAGTAAGCATGCTCCAGGTTTACCAACAACTGATACTTACTTGAGTACAAACAAGGTGCCAGACCTACAGAAAGTTTTCCAGGTAATGACAACTTGGAGAGTAACTTAAAGAGAACTGGAGAGTGGGAGATATCAGTCCTTATTTTAATATAGCTAACTACTTTTGCCATTCTACGAAACGTAAATTCTGTAAAGTGTAGTCAAGAAACTCACGTACGGTATAACCTGTGTACTTTTACTACATTACAAAGTATATATATATGCCTTGTATAGGTGATAAATACAGAAAGTGGATAAATGCAGTAACGTTGGCTTTTGGCTGACTTCAGAAATTGGTTGTTGTATTATTTGATAATTGGAAGCACTTTCTCACTGGGAATCCAAGTACATACCTTAAAGCAGATGTGGAGGAGGAAAGCAAATTGTTACTGTTTGGTGTATAATAATTTGAATGTTGCTGAAGCTGTTTATAGTGCAGTATAAGAGCAGCACAGTAAAATTTTCAAAGCCAGTTTGTTAGCTATGGAATTTCTAAATGTAGGACTTCTTAAAACAAATTAGTTAAGCTTTTTTTTAGGTGTCAAGAATGTGCTTTATATAATGTTCCCTTTTCTCTCTTACATGCCACTTCCATTTGGAATGTGTCAGTCTGACTTTGTGAATAATTTTTTATACATATCTTTTCACATTCTGTTGTTAGTGACACTTTTCCCCATCCAGGTCCTCTTGAGAAATATTTCAAGATACATTCTTTCTGCTTGCACTTAACAGCTTTGGCTAACAAAATTAACTTGCCTTCACATTTGTCTTGCTAGACATACACTCGGTTGTAGCGAGCCTATTTGTCAGGAGGTTTCCCTCTTGGAAGTCTCCTAATTTACCTAAGGTAGCTTATTCCTTAATGACCTCAGTATGGGTGTTAATTTCTTTTTTGCTTGTTTTCTCCTTGAACTCTTCCCACAGAGATCAGATGGGCTGCCAGTACACCTGAAGAGAGGATATCCAGATAGGCTGCTCTATCGGACCACGATGGCTCTGACAATAGGAGGGACTTTCTACTGTCTGGTAGCGCTGTACATTGCCTCACAACCAAAAAACCAAAAATAAGTGAACCACACCTCATGGGACTCTCAGCACTTCTCTGAAGGATCTGCATGTACCACTTGCACTTAAACCTGTTCCCTGTGACCACATAGGGTTCCTTATTCAGATCGGATTTCTTGGAGAAAATGTTTTTAAATCGGTTGCCTTATGTATTCTAAAACAACAATATAAACAGAGAAATACATTATTTTAACATATGGTTGTAGCTTTTCTTGTCTTGCAGAAGTTTATAAACAGTTGGAGAAAGTTAAGCTTTTCCTTCCATCCCTCCCCTAACTTAAACAATTTTAGAGAGAGGACAAGACAAATAATTTGTTAGCTGTGCACCACATTCCTTAGTGGAAGGATGCTGCTAGTTTCCAAAACACTAAAAGCAAATAATTTAATCATTGTAGCATATTGAGAACCTGTTTCTGACCTGTACAGGTCATTTTATGTAAGCAGCTGGCAATGGAACTTTTCCAAATGCTGGTATATTAGTAAATAATATACCGCCTGGTGGTAGGACAAAGGGCTTGTCTCCCTGGAGCATTTAAAGTGGATTTATTCCATAACTGTAGCGTCACTGTATGCAGCAGAGTTCACCATTATTGTAGCATCAGTTACACCAGTTTTTGGAATTTCCTTTTTCAAACTGTATTATGCAATAAAGATAGCAACATGAATGCTAAAAGAGGCAAGTCTGGAAAGTTTCAGAGCATATCAGCACGCCTGGTAGTGAAATAAACATATTGGTACACTTATAAGTTCAACTTGTAGATCTCAAATCATAAATTGATCCAGCTACCTTGCTATCATCTTTTTGAGATGGTAAATCTCTTAAAACCCTCTCCCATGCTGCACTATGTGTTTAACTATAATTTTTGGTGAATCAGGTCATCACTGTCCCTATAACTCAGCTGCTATTTCCAGTGCCTGCAGATAGCTGTTTATGTACACACACTTCTGTGGATGGAAGAAAGATAATATACAACCCTTTATATCACCCTCATAATAGCAGAGCCTTGAACTGCAAGTTTCATACAAGTCTTCACAAAATGCATCCTCTAATTTCATAGCTCCTCCTCTGCCCCTGAACACTGAATTGCTGGCCTCTGTAAAGACCCATCTCTCTCAGAACTGTGCAGAAACCACCTTCAAAGTAAATAAGAAGAAATAGTTGATAAAGGAAGCTAAAACTGCCTTTTTTCAATCTTTTACTAAAAACATTCAGATTTTTTTCCACTTAAGTTACAGCAAAGCCTTATTACTGCTTCATAGGAAAGAAGGTAGCTGCTGGTACTGTGATCTCAGGTTTCAGTCAATGCTGGTATTTCAGGATGGGAGAGATTAATTCAATGAGAAATAGTTTTGTAAGGACAGCAAGAGTCAAAGAAGAGCAGAGAATAAATTCTGCAGGAACTGACAGTTGTGTTGCCTCTACTGATAAAATATTTTCTCCTCAGTAGCCCATGCTTCCACGGCACTCAGTGTTGTGCTGTAGGCTGTTAAATAATACAAAAAAGAAAAAAAAAAGAAAGAAGAAAGAGAAAACAGCACAAGGTTGTTGTTTGTCTTTCCTACTTAACATCTATCAAGCACTGCCTACAGAAATTTTCTAATAAAGGGTATTGTGCACATAAACTTGACAGATTTTCATGAAGCCGAGCTTTGTTCAGAGTATTTTTTTGCTCTTAGTTCTCTGATTTGGTTTTGGTTTTATTGGAGGGGTGGGTTATGGATTTTCTTTTTTCATTTGTTTTTGTGATAGTACTGTTTTGTTTCAAGCCAATTATATTTAGTGCTCATCTAGAGGGTAACAACTTCCTGCTTGTTGCTAAAGCAGATGTGGATAAAATAGCCAAGCTGTTATACCACAGCTTATTAGCCAGTGGGAATACTCCCTGGAAGGAATGACAGCCTTAGCCCTGCTTGCTTACAGTAGCTCAGCTAGGGCACTGGGTTCATGTCTTGCAGTTAGAGGTAATGGCTGAAGCCATGGACGGCAGAATTGCCCTGGGCCTTCCTTTTTCCATCTCTGTGTCAGCAGCTAAGAACACATGCTAAAGAGACAAAAGCCATCCATCAGAATCTGCAAATAAACAGACTGCATGATCCATTGCACCTTTCCCTCCTCCTCCTTCCCCCCCAGTGTCTGGATTTTGAAAAACTGTATTCATTTTGCCCTCCTCGCAGAAGGAGATCAGTTGAAGCAGGATGATACTTTTGCTTTAGCTTGTGAGATTCACATCCATGGTTCAGTTGGGGGTTAAAGAACAGAGGCTTGTCTGCAGCTCCAGGTCTGAGAGGAAGGGCAGACTACATTTCTATGTTCCCTTGGCAAAGTGCTCTGAAAACCAGGAAGGTTTCCAAGCTGTCTGTGGCAGCAAAATCTTGCCCCTTTCCTCAATTAGTTTTGAGTTCATCGTGAAGAAATCACATGGTAAATCCTTCTTCTCCCTAGAGAAAACAACTCTTAAATATATCTATTTTAAAATACTGATGCCAGACTTCTGTGAGAATTCAAGAGCTTCCAAGTGTTTTGAATTATTATTTGTGATACAAAGACCTAATCATCATCTTAAGCCTTCAGCAACACCCTTACCTCTAAAAGGAGTAGTCTAACCCTGGCTGATTGTTAAATGAAGTCTTGAGTAAGGAGAACCAGGAGTGACTTGCAGCATCAAGGCTACTTCAATATTGTGAGTTGTCATCCCCAGAAGTAAGAGTCTGATGGGAACTACAACTTCATTATAGTGTTCTTGTTTTATAAAGATCCTCTCAGTTTTGTCTTAGAAATTATGCAACCTATCAACATGGAGGAGTGTGGAAAAAAGTGCCTTTTTTAAATGATAGCTTATACTCTAGTGTTTTGGTTGGAATGTATATTGGAGAATAAATTATAATAAACTCTCATACCCCAAGGTGCCAAGTTTAGAAGGGAAAGCAGCTGAGATTTAGAATACACTGGAAGAAAATTATCTCATGGATAATCATCCATCCCCCATGGCATTATCTCATTGTTGAGAGACAGTGGTTTTCCTTCTTAAATGATTTCTGTGGCAATCTGGATTCAATACTTATATCTTTGTAATAGGTTTTAAATAAGATCTCCTCCCCTACCTTTTGTGTGGGAGTAGTAGAATAAATGCATTTGAGAAGACATTGATAGTATGCACATACATCTTATATCTACTTCAAAAATTAAAGTTGTGTTAAGGAGGGGATTCCACCACAGTATTGTAGTGTGACCATACAGTCTCAACAGGCTTTTGCATTAAAATTTTAAATTGTCAACAGACTGATTTTTTCCATACTGAGACATTAACTGTTTGATCTTTCCTTAAAGCAAAGCTTTGAAATTAAAAGGCACTGTAAGGAATAAAAACATGAGAAACTAGAAAATTTGGAATCTAATCTTACAGACCTAAAAAAAGCCAAAATGAGTATTTAAGAACAGTTTCTTTGCATACATGTACATAGTTCTTATTCTGCGTTTATCCTCCATTCTGTCTTCCAAGAGGCTTTAAGAATCAGAGATCAGAGGGGGTTTTTTGCAAGAAAATCTGGAAGATATCTGCATTTTATGACATAGTAAATTTTTCCCCTTTCCTGCCCTTCACCTCAGTGAAGTTTCACAAGGAAGCCAAAGCTTGATCTCTGTTTTAAAATGGACAGCTGGAAGAATTTGCCTGTATTCTAAGCATTAATGTCAAGCAGTAGGCACAATATACAACCTTTTAAGCATTTTGCATATTAGTACTAATTTCATCTTCATTTATAAAAGATCATTAATTTGAAACAATTCCAGTTAGCTGCAGTGCAAGTGATGCACAGATTGCTAAGAGATAGAAGCATATTTGCTGTGAGAGGGAGTGCAGGCATTCCTGTGGATCAGGAAAGAAGGTATACGCTGTCAAGCATCATTGTGGTATCTCTCTAACAGCAGATCTTATCTCCTGGTGCTTCTCATGTGATCCCAGGCTGTATTTGGATATGGCACTAGACAGAAGGAACTAGTTTTTGGTACATTAATGATCTCAAAATACAAGAAAGTTGAGTTTAAGGGTCTGTTTTCCCACATGTTTACCCCCCAGTCTATTGCAGGCAGCCCAGAAGCCTACAAGCCCAGGGGCTACAAGAAGGCAGTCATCATCCTCTGCCTCCAAAGAAACATACTCCATGACAAAACATTTTTTCTGAATGATTTTGCTCAATGGATCCAGTGCTGCAAACTGGGGAGGTGGTAGAGAGGGGGAAGTATTTTTCCTCATTTCACATCAGCTGCACACCACTCTCACTTTTCCCCTTCCTCACTCCCACATTTTTTTTCTGAAAACCATAAAAGTTTTTCTAGTCACTTCCTTTTATGCATCATTTCTTAAATAATCTGTCCCACAAAAAAATGAAATTGTTTCTAAGGGCTTCAAAAGAACTTCTGAAATATTCATATCATATTCATATAATCTCTCACATGTATTTTTTCTCTGCAAGCTGGAACAATCCCTGGAAATCTCCTTTGTCAAGTACATGATCCTGTCAACCCCCTGAAAGTCTTACTTTAGTGAGAAGACTTTGAAAAAGCTGTTCTACAGGTGTGTAAACAGGGGCATCAAAGGACTCACTGCTTACAAACACCAGACTGTATTTCAACTAAAGAGAGGAAATACTTCTTCCCTGCAACAGTCTTACACTTCAAACCGTGTTACCTCAAATGCATTTTTGTACTCTTTCTCATATCTTCCTCACATCTTCCTCACAATTCAGTCACACACATTCATTTTACTGTAAGTGCTTTATCTATTTATGGTGTGGTGCTACCTCCAAATATCTTGAATACCTTTCACCACCGAGCCATAATTTTGCTCATCCAAAACTGGAAATACAGGTGTCAATTTTAGTGTGTCTCTATAACAAAGCTTTCACTTGAGGCACAGAGAGAGCTGACAGCATCCATGGCAGAATTCATTACTCCCTGCCTGGGTTAGCCAGATGTTCTTCCAACCACAGGAAGCCATTCTTATCATTTTGAAAATTTTTGTTACATGTAAGGAAGATCATCTGTGAAGTCTTTAGTTGCTTAGTTAATCACAAGAGAAGGCTGTCTAATCCACAATACTGTATAAAAGCAAATTGTGTCTTTCCTTAAACTAAGAGGAGAACAGCACTCTCGAAGGAAACAAAGGGAACACGTTTAGTGGAGTTAAGAGCTTGTAAATGTCAGTTCCACCAACTTGATCCTGACTTGCAGCAAAGGGAGCAAGACTAATGAAATGCAGCTTTTCCAGCATAAAGAACAAGTGCTACGTATTAAAGCTTGTTCTTGCATAAGCTTAAGGAAAATTTATTAGTCTTCTAATTGGAACTGATTAAGCAATTCTGCTCATATGCAAAACAAAACCCACACTTCATCATAATCACTGTCAGCAGCATAACCCCGCAGAATTAAGAGGAGGCAAGACTTTAGGCTCTTACAAAACAACAGCAGCTACAGGAAAACCCTATTCAGGCATGTTGGAATCCACATAAGGTTCATATGGTGGAGACACCAAGCAGCTCGTAGCTTGTATTCTTACACTGTCTTTTCAGAGATGCATATTTTCAAAACAAACCAAAAGTGATTTCTGGCACTCTCAGAGGCTTACAGGTTTCACCTGGAGCCCATCCTGAAGTCCTACAACAGCTTTCCATGGCCGCTGAAGAATGGCTCACTAGACAAAGAGGTGAGTTTTTGCTGAGACACATTCCCAGCTATGCAAAACCTCACAGATAATGCCTGTGTAGCCTGCCCACAGAGAAGCTGTGGATTTGATCTCTCTGTACTGCAATATGTATAAAATGTAAACTTAATACAATATCCAAATGTGACAGTATTAAAATACTGGAATAATTCCAAAATACACATGACCTTCAGGGAATTTATGTGTGGCATATCTTTACTTTCACTGACAAACAGCTTGCAATAAAAAACTGTGGTATGGATTTCCTGGACTCAAATCCCATCTTCTTAATTTAAATTGTATTGGATAAACCAAACTAAGGGAAAATAGTATCTGTCAGCCGTAGTATTAACAAGAGTCATCCCTTCTCCCTGGTTTTTGCATACTGTAAACTCAAATGACCACTTGATACACACGTTTTATCAGGATCACTGATCTGTGTTTATCTTTTAATCTTTTTAAATTTTAACTGGCTGCATAGAAGTCTTCAAATGCTCAATCAAGCCCAAACTGCTCTTAACATCCCCTTGCTTTTATAAGTATTTCTGCTAAAGATTGCTTTCATATCTTATCTTGTATTAGCACTTCTGATGCTGCTAACTGAGCTTTAAAGTTGCTGAACTCAGTGCGTGGATGAGGAATTATGTGCTTTGTTTTTCAGATGTGCATACACAGTGCCTGCAAGGATAATTCTAGTTTCTAGTTGTACTTCAGGAAAAACATATTTCCAGGAAGAACAACAAATAAGTAAAGGAATCTAGTACCTTTAACAAACACTTTTCCTGTAAGAAACAGATTTGCACCACTGGCTTGAAGAAATTAAAGCTATGTGAGACCCAACAAAATCTGTCTCCAAAAGACAAAGGAAAAGTTTAAAAACCCATGTTTTTATCAAGCATGTTTAAATCCACGCTAAACAATTTTGACTTTAACTATTACTGCACTCTCAAACTTCATATTTTAATATTCATTAGGCAAAAAAATGCACTAAAAATGCCTTGCTACTCCTTTTCTCATTAAATAATTGTTTCAGTTTTACACTGTCAGGAGGTGCATGACTGCTCTCCTAGAGCTGCAAATGCTGGAGACATGATGGTCTCCAAATGAGCTTGTGAAAGGTCTCAAACAAGTGGTTTTCTATTCATATATTTTTGTGTGGCAAAATTGCAAAGGTCCTATAAGCTATCATTTTTAGAGTCAGCTTTGCTAGTACACACAGTGTCAGGCCAGCACCAGAAGAGCCCTGCCAAGTTGCCAAAAATCGGACATATCCTCTCCCCTGGGGCTGAATCAGAGCAAGTCTTGTTTCTGGCAAGGTATAAACTCATTTTTAGATTGTCTTTCTCTTCACCATTTTATCAGCACAACTTGTAGGTTGCATAGCAACCTGCCCAAATTTAATTGTTACTGGCAAAATCCGGACCAAAAGTGGGAGTGGTACGAGTGGAAGAACAGGTATGTCTTTATGTTTGGGTTACAATGATCTGTTACACAAACATTTGAAGTTAGGGTGAAGAACAGCGGGGGAGAAAAGAAACAAGCACCAAAGAAGACCAAGACACCTTGCAGAGTTTCTATCCATTTTCACATATTTTGACAGGAAGTACCTACAGATTCTTCCTCTCTTGATATTTCTTCCATATTTAATTTCTCCCTGTCAGAAAGATCAAGTAGCTGAGAGCAATTTCTTTCCCATGAAGCTCTTAGTAACAGCTCACATCTCTGCAGCTCCAGACACAGAACTTGTGCAAGATGCCAATGAAGGTGCTAACTGTGAATTTGTGCCAGTATATTGTGATGCTCTTTTAGGACAGTAAAATTTAGAGGATGCAGAGGACAGACCAAACTATAAAGCAATTATAATAAAATTGTCCTTTTACCATCTGAGGTATCCACATAAGTCTGTGTTGTCATACCAGCCTGGTGAGATCATCTGCAGAGCTAATATAACCTAGAGGCTGCAAGATGGGTGAAGGGCTGGGGTTTAGATCTCCCCTTTGTTTCCTGTGCTGAGACCAGAGAACTTAGCAAAAGCACTGGTTACATATGGTAGACTCACAATCTACCACCTACCAAACACTGTTACAATGACCTCAATGTTTGGGAATTTTTTTTTTCTTTTTCTAATTTGAAGAGTTACCAAATTTCTCACTGAGTACCACATACTTTATAGATCTGTAGGGATTTAACTCTCCCTACAAGGACAAATATGTTTTGCCTGAATCTAGTCCTACAATTTTGTGCTAATTTGTTTTATTTTTTGGACTTGAAATAAAGAGTAAAAGAGTGGTATGAAAAGTCTGCTTTTGCTTGGTAGTGTAGAACTAGTCTTGTATAATTAAGATTGAAAGTTCCTCACAGTAATTTTATAGTGTGTTTCTATAGATACAAAATCCTTGGAGATTTAAAGTTATATTTTGTACATAATATCATTCATGATTTCTGATTTTGATCTAAGTCTTTTTGATTTACTCACAGCACCAATTACAGTACACCCAAATCTGTGACTGAAGCCAAATATTGCAGTCCATGTGAATCTTGGCTGGAGTTTCAACGGAGTGATACATGAAAGGGGTGCAGAAACCAATGGGGAAGTAACAGTATATTTGCCATAATTTTTTTACAACAAAACAGACACACTAGAATAAATCTTGTGTACATGTAATACATTTCTTCAACTCACTTTGAAACCACCTTTATCTCATACAGGGTCAGTTATCTGTTATAAGATAAAGCAGCATTTTTTAATAGCGACGGCACTAACAACTGTGAGCAACTTCAGAGCTCTGTTCGTGGAGACCAACTGGGTTCTGTGAGTCAGAGAGTCCATTGGATCTGCCAGCTTGAATGGTCATGGAGAATCACCTTATCACTATGAATTTTATTTTTGTAGAATTTAGAACAAGCCCTATTATTACTTACAAAAGCTCCAATTTTAATATAGCAAAACAGTCCTTTATTTGTAGCTATTTGTATCATTTTGGTTACAAATCAAATGTGATTTACTCTAATTAATAACATTGTCTTAGAAATTAACTATGGGATTTTCATTTCGATATTGTAATCAAAGGTTTGAAATCTATTTCATGACTTGCACAAGAGGAATTGGGGGAAGAAAAAAAGAGATGTGGTTCTCCTTGTATCTGCTGCAATTGTTATATCTGCCCAAAGCAAATTTAGGACAATGACATTTTAATTCAATGGCCCTCTAAGGGTAAGAAAAATTCTGGGGCATTTCTATTTTGAATTGATCTTAAAGGAGCCCACTTGCTTTGAAACAAAATGTACTGATCTCAGGTAACCTAATCTTAAAAAGTTGTCAACTTTAGAACAAAATAAAATACATAATGTTTCTGAACCTCTAAATGATACCCCATCTTCCCCCACCCCCTCAAAAATCAACCAACCAACACAACTACAACAAAATGCCCCCACCCCTCCTCAAAATACAGGAAGAAATCCAAACCCACTCTAGGATATCTGGGATAAAACCGTTGTACAGAAACTCATGCACAACTTCTTATAGGTCTCTTTGTCCTTGTGCAGATTAAACTGTTCACTGAATTTAAGCCAAGCTTGTATCATTTGTGTTCCATGGGAGCTGACTGCCTTGACAGAAAGCTTTTAAAAAACAAAATAAAACTAAATTTGTCTTGATGTTAGTGTAAATGGCTTGATGGTGTTCTAACAAGCACATTTACCTTTCATAGTGAGTGAACTATTCCAGAGTTAACACCCTAGAATAGAATCTACAATACAAAAAAATAAAGGGAAATCAGGATAGAGACTAATTTTAAGGCTAATTAAGCATAATGAAGACTGAAAAAATGTACAGAGAAAAAAAATTGAGTGAGGTTTTAAAGTGAAGTATTACAGATTTTAATAAATTTAGGCCAGTACATGTGACATGAAATCCTGAGTCTGTTTCATAAAAGCAAAATCGGAAATGGCAGCCAAGGAACAGGAATAATATAAATTAGGGCACAGAAGTGTTTCCCTAGATTGTCCAAACCCATTGCAAAGTCAATATCCAAGTAGCTTTTATGCTTACTATTGTATGAGGGCTAATTACATTTCCAAGGGAGATACTACTCTAGGAGTGGACAGGAGAAGGCTCACCTTCCATTACAGACCATTAAGAGTCCTGCCTGAGCAAAACTTACTCTTCTCAGAAGGTAATGAGGGTAGTGGACACCTCAGTAAAGAGTTTGTTTACAAGAATTTCTCATATGCTAAGAACGTAAGCATCAAGATGAAGAGGTCTGGGGATGAACACTTGAGAATTATTTAATTTCTACCATTTAGTGGAACTTTGGTGATGCAGAACACTCCAGAGCTTCATAACACAGCATAAAGCAGTGTTTTCTGTCTGGTGCTTAAAACTCAATTATTAATTGAAGTGACTATATTGCTTCTTCTAGCTGGAATGATTTGAAAACAATTTCTGATTCATTGACCTTTGTGTTTAACCCCAGATATTGAATTTGGATGGTGCAAAGTTTCATGCAAATATATTTCTCTTTTGCTTGACCTGACCTTCTCCTTTCCAAAAAAAAGAAAACTTAATAATATCTTAAAAATATCTTAATTTGAATTTTATAAATGCCCAATATTGGTGCAGTGTAAGATTATGCGGAAACTACAATTTGAAAGCAACACAAGGCTTCAAGAAAAAAAATTTATGAGCACCCAAGGGTGACATGAGAAGAATAAGCAGAAATCAAAATCTGTTTTATACAGGGATATATTACAGGGAAACAAGAAGGGTTGGTGAGATGGAATATTCTCATTGGCTTTCTGCCATTCAAACATTCTCGTTGCTGTAACAGGAGCTTTACTGAGAATATGCAATATTTTATTTTACTATGAGCCTTATAGCATCCCTGAGCAACACTGAGTTTTCTAAGTGAAGAACTTTGACCACTATTTGAATACTAATGCTTGCAGTTCAGCTTTGCCCAGGGAACGGTGAGCATTCAGCACTTGCCAAGGTTACAGCATGATGGCCACCAAATTTACTGTGCCCAAGGCTGACCTCAGGAATTTTTCTTGTTGGTGAGGCATGGAGGGAAGAGAGGAAATAAGCTCAGTGCCTGTTTTGAACAGGCAGAATGCAAAAGTTAGGGACCATCTGTGGAAGACACCTTAAAACAACATTTTGATTTTCAAACTGTAAGAATGGATTTGTTTCAACACACAGTTTAATGGATGTTGCCTTAGGATCTCACTGTGCACAGTGGCGAGTTTTCCCAGGGTTATTTTTGTCAAAATCAAATCCATGTTATGTATTTTAACAAATGTCTATTAAGCAGACTCTTAGGAGTGGATATTTCCAGCTGAAACAGAGGACACTCCACATTCATGGGAAGTGTGAAAGAATGCAGGTAAGGCTAAAGATAAGCTTCTCTGTAGAAGCAGAACAGTTCATGCCTGCTCTCCTGTGGTAGTCACACTTGGTGGGTCAAACCTCCTCCCTTCCCTTCAAGGTAACACTTCTTCTGGATCCTCTTTAATATTTTAATCAGGTAATAGACAACATGGAAATAATCTGGAGCTACCAACAGTCTGACAGATAAGATTACAGGTGGCAATTTAGCCCCAGCAATCACTAACAGCAGGTGCATTCTGCTGCTTTTTCTGACACTAAGAGCAAAAATCTCTCAGTTTCCTACTCTGTCAAAGCACTCCAGAAATTTAATTTTGCATATTGTGAAAGAGATCAACAAACACATTTAAATCATTTTTAGAGAGGGATCTATAGACAGAGAGTAGATTAAATCACATATTGAAAAACTAACTTCTATGTTTCAGTAAATCTTATTCCTTAATAAGTAAACCAGAGCTGAAGATGAGTCTTTTGGCCAAAGCAAAGGGAAGCAATTTCAGTGCATCAAGAAACTAATACCCTGCAGGAGTGAAAGGATAACTTGGGATGGCCCAGAGGACCCAAACACCATGGCCAAGCTGGTTTGAGATCCTGACTGTCCCCTTTGAGGTGCTCTGACTGCATCACTGCCCTCGTCTGTCAGAGCAATGCAATTCAGCTGCATCTGCCACCAGGCAGTACTACAAGGTCTGCATTCTTTTTTTAAAATGAGGTATTATGGTTAATCTGAAATTCTATTTTGTGCTAAAAAGGTGCATTTTTGATAATGTTAATCTCTTATCTGAAAAGAAGAAAACTTACAAATCTGAAAATTGCTATTTGCCCTAGGTAAATATGGAAATCCTGGGTAGCAAGTGGCATAAAAAAGGAGGAAGAAATGAACTTTTCCATAAATTCCTTTCTGATAAGCCCTATCTTTGTAAGCAAAGGAACAAGAATGTGCACAATTCATTAGGATATGTAGCAATTTAGTGGCACATAACTGTCAGAACACTGGAAAACCCTACTCACTGCATGCTACTATACCTGGACCACTGTCATCAGCAGCCAATATTGAAAATAGTTATGCTGCAGTAAAATGCTGTTTAATAAGCCACTTAATCAGGACAAGTGATGTGAATAAACACTGCAAACTGCACTTTTGTCATCACTGCAAATTTTGACCCACCACAATTTTGTGGGTCGCCAAAGAGTTTTTGTGATCAATAAAATAATAAAAAGATTTAGCAAGTGGCCAACATGCCTTGGGTATATCCTGCCACACAGAATTCACCACGTGTCAGGCAGCACCACTCCCTAGCAACATCAAGTGTTATTATTAGCATCCAGAGACCCAAGGTAATTAGTGAGCTGTGAACTCACAATACTCATAAGATAAAAACCTCTAATACTTTTATTGCTGCATTCACCCGCTGGGGTTTTAATCATAATATGTTGTCTCATTAAAAATCATTACATTAATTCTGTGTATGATTAGAATCTACAAAGCCTGTTTCACACAGCCTTTAAAATAAGAAAAGGTCAGCTTCTTGTAGTCTCAGAGTGCTTTGGGGTTCATGTTAAAACCTTTTTTAAGGAAAGGGTAAAAAGGAATAGAGGTACATATGAGAGTTTTACCTTTAAGGTAGAAACAAAGCCTAAGGAAACAAAGGTCTAAGCTATTAAAGTGGGTTGTGTTCTGAAACTGGTTTTGTACAGTTGCAGGTGGAAAGCAGGCAGGCTAAGTTTTAGCTTTAGCCACCAGGCTCTGAGCTCCCAGCTCAGGGAAGCATTTTTGCCCATTTCCCCCAGTGCAGCTGTGTCTCAGCCTTATTCTCAGAAATGCTTCATGCTTGGCTGGTATTTGCTATGTTGGACCCATACGCCCACTAGGAAGTTTTTAAAAGCTCATTAATCATAAAAAAAAAAAAAAAAAAAAAAAAAAAAAAAAAAAAAAAAAAAAAAAAAACGCGTTGCTGTAGAATAGCATCCTCCAGTTGCTGGAAAAGCACTTGGGAACTGCACCCATCTATTCCACAAGCACATGGGGCAAGAGGACACCTTGTTCTCTACCTTCTGCTGCATCAGACACAATGTGGATGGACTGAGAATCGATATTGGGTTCATCAGCCTTCCAAAGGAAGCACCACAGCTTCCTCCCAAAACTCCGAACAGAATCATAAGGCAAATAGGAGTGCCTCAAATCTCAGGTCAGGCGGGTGGAGAAAGTAACCTTGACTCAAACCATCTCAGAACTTTCTACTTCGAGAGGTTGGTGAGTGCACAATGAGTCTCAGCATTCCATCCAGCATTCCATCTCAGCTGCCATCCCAGCAGATGTGCGTGGCCCTGCTCCAGTGGAGGACATTCGCACAAACTCCCCCTTGCTGGCACAGACCAAATAGCTGGAATTCTACATCACAGTTCTGCCAGATCCCTGCCAATACAATCTCACCAAGTAGTACAGATAGTATTTGTTTGCACTTAGAGACACTCTGAATCTTATCAGCCACAGCATTTCATACTACCAAGTCTTCCTCTCCACTCCTGAGGTTTAACATTTTCATTTTGTCTTCTTGAGGTAACAAAAGTATTCAGTGAGATTTCTTTGGTTTTCTGGTTTTTCTTTGAGGCTCAAATTCACAAAGCCCACAGAGTGTGGTTCATTGTCAATCTCTAGGGTTATAAATTTCCCTGCAAATGAAGAGTGTTGTCCCCTGGGACCAAGGGAGTTCCTAGAGCCAGGGCAACAAGTTGGTCTCAGTGCAATTCAGACTAATCCTGTGTTTGCAAATCATCTGACAAAGAAGGTTCTGGCTCACCCTCAATACCAGTCTCATCTTCACGTCCCTTGCTCTCTGTCACTGAGCCTTCAGCAGAAATCTGGGGATGTTTCTACATTAGCTCCTCCAGACAACCTCCTATTCAGCATGCAGCAGCAACTTTCCAATTAGCAGCTATTCTTCCACTGTAGTCTATACTATAAGAGTCATTATTCTAAATTTACCTACAAATTGAACAGCCCCCTTTCTAGCTGTAATCAGACCAGGTACCAACATGTTCTAAACACTCCCTCACTATGATGAGTAATCGTCATTACTGCTCATTAAATTTCTTCTTTATTGTTGTTATTATTCCAGTTTCACAGGACTGGATTGATGTTGACTATTAACACAACTTCAGCTGTACAACTCAACACCTCTATGTCTAGTCTACAGTATCACTAAAACAGGCACGTTTATATTCACATTTATTTGCAATCCTTAGTCGTGTTCACAAAACTATTATGTACCACTATGTAAGAACATCTGCAGAGAGGATTGTACAAACATTTACAGCTGAATTCCAGTTCTTTATAACCTTTCCTTTTTTTTTTTTTTTTTTTTTTGCTGGAATGTGACAAATTTCTATCTGAGACTACATTTAAGAAATAGGAGCACCAGATATCTAAGACAAGAACTAAAGACAAAAGAAGTAAACACATCATTTTCTTACAGGAGAATATTAAAATGACAAAACCTCTACAAAGTCCAAAAATATTCCAGCATAAAATATGGTTTGAAATAAGAAAAGAGGCACCCAGTGGAATAAACTCTTGACTCCATGATGAAAACATGTAATTTCTGAAATTTAAAGAAACTCTACCCCAGAATATAAGAAACATTCGCATCCACGATTCACAGAATCTAGATCTGCAGCCAACCTGCTTTTCTCTTACCTAGTCCACCTTTTATTCTTTGTGTTTTAAGACAACTCCCACACCCCCTTTGTAAACAGTTTGTGATTCCCCTCACTCCTCATGTTTCTGCACCAGAGCCCTGGGTGAGCAGAGGCACATGGATATGGCCTGAACCAGCAGCTCCTTTGGCTTTGGGCACCTCTTTCCCTCGTGGCATCTTCATATTACCCTTCCCATGTAAACAGCAAGGCTGCATAGAAGCCCAAATGCAGTGATGAACGGCAGCATGAGCTGCACAGCTACCCCAGCAACTCTCCCAGTTAACACCACTCTGTGGCTTCACCTCACCCTGCCAAGCATTTTTCTCTCCCTCATACTCGGCTTAAGATTTGAAATTTGAATCTCACCCTATTGTTCAGCAGAGCCCTATCACCTGCACAAAGTCACCTCGTGAAACAGAGGGTGGGTCCTTGCTGTGTTCCTTACCCAGCTGCCCACTGGACTACAGTGCCTGGCCACCTGCAGATCAGGAAGGGTACCAAACCAAATATTTTCAGGCTGTGATAATTTAATCTCCTCCTCCTTCCAGAAGATGATTTTAGCAAGCAGGAAAAAGCTCTTTGTCTATGTACCATTCTCAAAGGCATCAAAAACCCTTAATGAAAGCATAACTTTTCTTTCTGAAAGCTAATTAGCACTGAGAAGTGACACTGCAACACTCCAAGGTTTCCTCTGGCTGACAATTTTAAATACTGTTTCCTTCAATCTTCATGGACTTCAAATTGAACACTTGTTTACACTGGATATTTCAATCCAGTGAAATATCATGATTTAATCTGCATTGAAATGCTTCTGGTTGTCATACTAAAATTTCCAGCTCTTGTACTCTGAACTGTGTAATCTATTATAGCCTTTGTCTTTATGCTAACCGTGTCAGGAGCAATCTGTGGCTATCCTAATCTTTCCCTTTCTAACACCATAATCTCCTTATCATTAATAAAGAGGAAAAGGAGAGAAAGACTTGCAAAGCTGTTCTGTGCTTCCTGTTCCATTTTAGCAGTTGCTAAGTCACTAGGCAAAACTAATAAGCAGCCAAGCTTTTCTGTTTTATTTGAAGTTTTCTATTAACTGTGCTCCCTCTGTTAATCTTCCTCTGTTGCTTTATTATGAATCACAAGCTTCTTCACTTCCTAGATTAGATCCATAGTTCTTTATTACTCCTTGGCATAGCTTGCAACATCTTACCTCAGTGCCCCATTTGTGACTGGCATATGATGCTTTATTGAACTTGACCAATGTAATGTGAATGCAAATGATTCATTTTCTAGCACTGCCTAGGACTCATTTTTTGCTTTTGGAAATGAGAGCAGTTTAGAGGAAGTCTTATTATACCAGATGGGACACTTACACAGATCAACCTTATCTAATATTGAAGTAAGCCCTGTTCAGACAGTGAAGCCACACTAAATGAGATCCAGAGGTTCTCTTCCAATGTACAGTTTTCTGTGACTCTCATTCCAAACCTACTCCTTTTTTGGTTCATTCTCACGCCTTAACACTAAGTCTTTCTTTTGCCATATACATGAATTCTTATAGGAATATGTGCCCACATATTATTGAAGGGCTACATTCACAACACAGCAATTTGTGTTCAAATTTTCCTTGCTTGCAACCTCACCCTCTTCTGTCCTGTTCCACAGAAATGCTTGAAATATCTGCCAGAGATTACTCAGCAGCTTGCTTTCCCTTTCTTGATGTACTTTCACTTTGCACAGAGTACATATCAGGAGCTGAGACAGAGGTCTCCCTTCTCCCGAGTGAGTGCCTGGTTTGCTCTTTATCCTCTTCCAGAGGCATACTCAACTGCTTCAATGTAGTATATAATACATTGCAGAGGAAGGGATAGTGCTGTTAACCTTTATTTGTTTTTAATGAGTTACCTCAACAGTTTCATTTGAATGGTACATACACACACACTGTGGTCTCTGTTTAGAGTGAAGAAATAAGTCTGGAAGGAAAAATTCCTCCCTCCCATGTCTTCCTTCTAGGTTACAGAGGAAACAAAAAACTTGTTTTCACAGCCTCAGCAGACTACAGGCTGATCATTTCTCTTGCATGGCTCTGAGCCAGTGAAACCACACTGATAACTGGTTTTAAACCTCGTTAATGCATGGAGAATAACACATGGGTTATTTGTCACATAAAAACTAGCTATAAAGGATAATCACTGCATGCAAACAGGAGAAGTTGCTGCTAATGCAAAGAGGCATTTTTTCCATCTATCAGAATGTGCCACATAGGAGCAGAAATTTCTTCTATCTCGATGCTTCCTCAAGGTCACTTCTGGGGAGAGACTGAAGTGTTGTGTGTTTCTGTCCTGCTTATTGGGTCGAGTACAAACACCCGCACACATGGGGAATGAAGGAGACTCTGCAAGCCTGTGGCTTCTGCTGCATCATAAGATTCACAGCTCTCAGCAGCCCAAGAGGCACTTATAAGAAGGCAAGAGTGACTCCTCTCCTCCTCTGCAGATCCCGCCCAACACTTATTCCACACCCTTCAGAAAAAGGGCTATTCTGCCCTTTTCACACTGGGTGAGACAATCATCTCCTTCACAGCCTTTGGACACTACTGCCAAAGCTGACAACTGAGATCATGGTGAGAAATACAGCTGTGGCCCAAAAGCTTCACAGAAATATCAGAAATAAGCATTAAACACTCTTTTTTTTTTTTCTTTTAGTAATTTCTTCAATACAAACAACCAGATGAAGAATTCTAAGGAATGCGTGAGAACATAAGTGGGAAGCAAATGAGTGAGCAGGGTGGTATTACCATGCCCCAAAGTGAGTGTTATCTCTGTACTATGAAAGAAGTTAAAAATGATACCTGTCAACTACGGAAGACTTTCTGTTTGAAGAAATGAGAGATTAAATAGCTTCATGAAATGCCAGAAGAGATGAGTAATTATTCGGTGAGGCACCTAGACCAGATTAATTACAGCCTGGGAAGAGAAATCTTGATAAGGATGTTTCTGTAAGGTGCCAGAACTGAAGGAAAGCCTTCAGGTTCTGGTAACCAACAGCGTAATAATAACAATGACATAAATTAGAAAACCCATCTCAGTAAGAACAACAAAACAATAAAGCAAGCAAAGTCCCCCAAACCTCACATGACAGGAAGCATTACTTTGTGAAGAAGGAACTAAGAGCGATTTATCAGTGTCTGTCTTTCTGCTCTAAGCAGGAACATCCAGCTCATGTATTTTAGGGTAATTTTGAGGTACCCTGAAGTACTTTCCAGTAGAATATTGAGTATTAATCTTGCCCTTAAAATAGTGCAACAAAATATATAAATAACTATGCATAGTCTGTTACAAAAAGCTTAAATACATAAACTGTGAAGGGAAGATCCATGTGTGTAATTAAGGAGATATGAAGGATACAAATCCATTGAAAATTTAGTAGAAAAGTATTATTATTCCTCACTCCCTCCAATGTCTCCTTCCCATAAGGTATAAGATGATGCTAAAAGAAGTGGGGGTTTTTTTTCTGTTAGGGGAAACCTGTTGTTCATAGCAATGTCTCTCTCTCTGGATGTAGAAAGATTATTTGGAGAAAATTACACTGACTAACAGTTGCAGTCAGAGAAGCCCTATGTCACCACATATTTTATCAAGGAAAATATCATACACTTCAAGAACAGAAGACTATCAGATGCCTGTACTCAAAATTAAGCATGCAGTTTCCACAATTTCTTTAAGAATAACCCCAACAGCCTTTTGCTTCTAATGAAAATAAACACTAAATTCAAGTAGCAGCCCAATTTACCATCAATCTAACTCTTCAGCTGCGCTATATCACACAGCATGAATAACTTAAAGGTAATAATGCAATTTTAATACCCTTACTTGTAGAGATAGAAAATTTGCTTTGGCTCATCCAAAAATCCTTCCCTATGCTCAGTCTACAGACAAAATTCATCTTTTCAGTTCTCCAAGTGTAGTTGCAGGTGAGTAACAAACAGCACATGTTTCACTGTGATGCCTTCAGAATAGCTTGGATCTGATCCCACGTGGATGTTGTGCCCTACCTTAGCAGGATAGTTTAAAAGCCTTTAATTTTAAACTCTCCCTCCAGGGTGAGCACTGGCAGGCCCAGTCCTGGGTTCCCATCCTGCAGTCATATTCCCATGGCAGGCTCCTCTTGTGCCCTCAGGATCTGAGGTGGAGATGGTCACCACCATCAGCCCATGGAAACGACCAAACCCAACTCAGAAGTCTTCACGTACCTCTAAGAATATACAAGCTCCTCCAGCACTGCTGTTCCTGGAATAAGGAAGGCCTTTCAGCAGGGAACCAAACTAGGACACATTGCCTGCAGGAGCAAGGGAAGAGCAGCACCAGCCCCCAGGCAGCTAATGAAGACAGCACCTAGCTGATACTCTCCAGCACCTGCTGAGTGGGCATTTATGCCTTGCTCTCCGACTCAGGCTGGTGTAATTTCCTCAGCCCAGCACTGCTCTGCCCATCCTTCCACTCCTCTCAGGAGAAAGTCCTTAAAGTCTTACCCTAACAACTGGAGGAAAAAAATATCTCTGAAAGCCCAGTGAAACCTCCTTTTTAAATGAAGGAGAAAATTAAGTCAGAAGAACAAGCTCACCATTCCTGCAGTTAACTGATTCCTTTATCTACATGGTATGCATGATTTTCTATCCTTCTCATTCCAATTTTTCATTTTTAGAAAGAATAAGAATTTGTCGTTACTCTGCATCTGTAAAATTTTTGGCCTATGTGGGCTTTGTTCCTATTTGGTCCTGAAGTCCATAATTATAATAATAAAATTTGAGCATTCAGAAATAATACAAAAATGACTATTAGCGAGAAGACTGATTATCAGGAAACAAACAAAACAAAAATAGTTGTTTTAAGGTCTGTTCCATTTCAAGAACTTTCTTTCCTAGCAGTTGAGCTGTGAAAATTAGACTTTGCAGTTCAATTTTAGGTGTGAGAATTGCCAATGTTGCTGAGAACAGTCTGGCAGATAGCTTAGAATGCAACACACCTGTGTTTGCAAGAACAAGTTAAGCCAGCCTAGTTTTCTTCCTTTGATCTGAGAAAATTTTTTGCTTAGAGATCTGTAAAGAAATTCAACTATTACAGTTGAACATTTTCCATCTTTTGTTCTAGTTAGAAGTCTGGCCATTGGCCCACATAAAGATTTTTGCAGAAAATGTTTGATTTCCTTAGACACTCTTATAATTCTCTTAGGGAGAAAAATTGTTAATGGCTTAAAGCACACAACAAAAGACTGCAACCATTTTTCCAAGCAGTCCTTTTCTTATAGCATTAAAAAAGAACATTATTTTTCCAATATTAACTCCCTATATTTATAGTAATATTTTTCTTTTCATTCATTTTTTTTTCAAATATTTTCTTATTCAAAAATTCTTTTCTATTTGTTTGCCATTTCAAAATCATACTTATAGGAATGCACCACATTTTGAAGTTCTAATTCCAGGACAATTCACAAAGAAGGTCTTGTGGGTTTATGCCCTGTTTCGGCTGCTTTTTCTGCCTTTCTATGCCTATGCAGTGTTGGGGTCCAGGGCATTGCTTTGAATACCCTGGACTGACAGAGACCTGTACAGGGGGGTTTGGAACCTGTACAGGGGGGTTTGGAACCTGTACAGGGGGGTCTGGGATCTGTACAGGGAGGTTGGAGACCCTGGTACACAGCCCAGAAGGACAATGGCTTGGACTTTAGTCCATGGGCAAAACTTCCAACACTGAGAGAGGAATTACAAGCCACAAAGAGTAGTAAAAAGTAGTGTAGTTCCTCACATTTGGGTTCTTAGAATAGAGGTGAATGGGGACAAGATGGAAGAATCTGGGCGGTGCCCTGGGGTCTTCTTCTTCTTCTTTGTCTCCATCTTCTGCTGTGACGTTGGCACAAAGTAGCT
>VZUI01073851.1:0-88811 GCA_013401135.1 Cettia cetti
CATCCATCCATCCCTCCATCCATCCATCCATCCATCCATCCATCCATCCATCCATAAAGATGCATTGCAGGATATGTAATGTGACAAATTGAGCAGATGAAAGTGTTTTTTTTCTTTTGGTTTTCCTTGGCTGTTGGTAGTTAGGTAATATACTTACATTTTCAGAACTACTGTACACAAACGTATACGAAACATTAATTGTATCATGGGTAGAAGTATGTTGTTTTATGAAGTCTCCAGGAGTATACTGTACTTTTTGCTAGGATTGCTGTGTGGATTTTTATATTTCTATTATCTGTTGTACTTTCCATCTACCTTACTCCATTGATCTGATTATTTCACAGGAAATTTTTGTGTGAGTTTCTTGTTGTTTTTTACCCATTCTCACAAAGTATTGATTATTTTTAGTTTCCACTGATTTGAGAAACATCAACGAATTCACTGTCTTACAGGGGAATTTAGTTTCTTTGCTGTCTTCTGTTTTGAAAGATCGGTATTGTTTCAATGCTTTGCAAGATCAGAGATCAAAGCCCAAAATGTCTCAGATTCTACACACAAGGACACATCCATCCAAAAGTGGGATTCATCCCATGGAAAATCTCAGTAATTTTTTTGTCATCCTGAAACAGAAGAACAAAAACATACACTCCAAGGATATGCTAGAAGACAATGAATGGTCCAAAGAAGCTTCAGTTTATATGAAAACCAGTGTTTGATACACATGAACTTTTAAACTCCCATGAGACACTATGGCAGCTCAGCTAGGTAGAGGCTGTAGGTGCCAACTGAAACAAAATGGACTTTTAATTTTTTTGGAGGAAGATTACAGTGCACCAAGTTAGTAAAACACATCCTTCTGTTAATTTTTTTAATATAAATTTATATTCTCAAATGCCACAGTTATTTTAAGAATGGAGTATTTAGGAATGCATCCACAAAAGCTATAATTTGCAACAGATAGAGGCTACAATAATAAGAAAGGAAGAAGAAAAGCACACAAAGGAAATAGTCACTCAGGAGATTTTCAATATAAAGCCTGATTCTATTCAAACTTTTCTGAGGTAACTGAGAATCTTTCCCAGACATTCAGAGATCTTTGGTTCATGCTATATTGATGCTCGCTGTATTGTATTAATCTCTTTTGTTTCCTATTCATTTAGAAGATTTTGTATTATATTAATCCTTCACATACTGGAAATTTTGAGGTCTTCTCTAACTCTAGAATCTGACTTGAAGTATGGGACTGGATAGCAATAAAGTAAAGAAGAAGTACTTTTTCTGGATGTAAGCAGAGATTTAAGTTCTGCTAGAGTTTTCATCAAGCATAACCCCAGCACTGATAAGACTCACACTATCAGAATGCTTCTGCATATACATAAATAATAGTTGTGCTAAGAAAAGCAAGTGTCACAGATTTATTCATGTTTTGTATCTCCAAAGTAATGTATAATACACAAACACATAACTTAGTGAATTATGGGTCTTCTCTATACACAAAATAGAAATCTGCCACCAGAGAAGAACAGCAATGACTGATTCCAAGTGTTTCTCTAAAGTAAAATAAGACGTATTTGGTACAAATTACTCTGCTTTCCCCTTGTGATTCTCTTTGTAGCCAAATTACAAAACCATATGAAGAGAAAAAAGTTTTTAAGTGGCAGCAAAATTAACTCACTGCCTGTTTTGACCATGCCGGAACTATAGGAAGGAAAGGGATCTGGAATGTTAGCAGCAAAATTCCCTGGCCACTGAGCATTTTTTGAAACCCCACTGTGGAAGCTTAGGACTGCCACTGCTTTCTGAAAGGCACAGAGATAAGGCCTACTATCCCAGATTTCCAGGCTTGCTTCTCTTCCTTCCCTTCCCAAACTAGAAAAAAATTGTTACTCCAACAAGGTCTCATCTGCTATCCTTTAGAAACAATATTTGGATTTATTTACACCACTTTGAAGCTTTGAAGAAATTCTGCTGAAGTATACTGGTTGATGTTCCCTCTTTATCTGTGAGCATTAACCATTGTCTTTGGTCATATTCATGGAGAGGAAATATCCCTCCACAAGCCTTGTTAAATATCTGGCTCCAGGGATGTCATGACACTCCAAGGCTCCCAGTCACATAGCTTTGTTTGAAGCATTTGTAAGACATTTGAGATTCTTCATCACTAAATTAGGCCTTCCTAATCTACCACATTTTATTCTGATCAGTCAAGTGTTTGGAACAACAGGAGGTAGCACATTTTTATTTTAACCTTACATGTCTTTTTCTTAGACAGCAGGAAGCTGACAATAACTGTAATATGAAGCTTACTCCTACTTAGCCAGAACTCCCAAAGAAACCAGTTGGAAATTTAGACTGTTAAAGAAGAAAGGAGGGAAATATGTTCGGAAGGAAATATATATGTAATGTGTATAATTGGGCCTACTTTCTGAAGTCATGCTCCCTGATGCAATTTACTTTCACTCAAGGGTATCTTGCTAAGTGGCACTGTAACTTATTCTGGTGTTTCTTTCAGTAGAATTTAAACGCATTTATCATGCTGAAATTCTTAGAGCACCACACTCTGTTTGGTATCATTAAATCTCATTAGCAATCAACATTTAAAAAACATTTTCTCAGGGTTTTTCATTAATACCCATACATATAGCTTTTCCATAATTAAGCAGGTCTATTAGTTTCACATCGTGGGTGGGATGGAATTTTAAATAACATACATTTCTTTCAGAAATAAATAGGAGTCTGAAATGAAAAAGTCCTCTGTTAGCTGGCTGTTGCAATAAGGGTGAGGAAAAGGATTGAATGACAATAATGCAAAATTTACTGTGTTGTATTGCTGAGAAATTGTTGAAGGTTTTCAATCAACACAAGCCTCAGCAAAGAATGATCGCTTCTGTGACAGGCTGTGAAATCCAATCTCTGATGAACACAGATCTAACCTTTCAAGGCGGTTTTTCAGAAGGTTAATTTCACTCAAACACTGAACTCAAACCTGGATGTAATCTGCTGAAACTGGAACATGAGGATGCTTGAAATGTTTGGGGATGCAAAGTTGTGCCTGGGGAGAGGGAGGCTTGGAGGCCAGGTGGTTTTTTCAGCCCTGTTGCTGTCACTTCTCAGCACACAGGATGTTCAGCACTAAGGGAAACATTAGAGTTTCAGATTTAAAAAACCATGTTTGTTAACATACTTGGTTTGGTGGAGGTGGGCAGGGTTGTGGTTTCCAAATTTGTTTCCATTTGTTTGAGAAATTAGTAGTACTGATCTACCCTGCACCAGGATCTGTTTTGTTTACTTACAATGAGGGAACAGAAAGCCAAGCCTAACTCAATAAAAGCAATTAACAGCAAGCATTTTCCTTCTTCAAGAATTTCCGAGTGTACAAGTCCAACAAACTCTCTACCCAGGAAGTCCTTCTCTTGTTCTGTCTCTAACTCACATTTCAACTCTTTCTGTAAGATTCCAGCATACAGAGAACATGTCTTGAAACCAATAAACCAGCCTCACCTTGTGTAACCAGGGAAATACACCAGTTGACAAATCTCTGAACTCCTTAGACACAATAAACAGGCACAAAGTAATAAATATTTTATTTACAACAACCAAACTCATAATGCTACCATAAAAATGTTCTTATATGATTATCTAACAGTACAATGAAACTTGAGGGACTATGTATGCTGCAAATTCTTACACAAAAGAAAATTAAAATACAGATGCATACTTGAGCTTAGAGCAGAAAATGCTCAAATTCTGCAAGTCGTTTAAGCTCTTTGATTAAGTACACTCTGATTTACACCAGATTTAAGCTTTATTCATCACTAGGGAACATCATACGAAGAAAGAGGGAGGTTTTACCCTTGTGTATCCTACAAAGAAAGATGGAAGGTTTACCCTTCTGTCACTTTGGCACTCCCCTTTTAATAAGCCTTCTTATCTGGCATCAACATCAGAGCTGCATTCATCGTTGTCTCTGTGCTGAGCTGCATAAGGGGAACATTTGATTGCAGATCAGTCAAAGTGTTTACTTTTTTTCTATAGTGCAAAACAAATAAAAGTAGTTTCTGGAACTACACAAATGGAGTGTGCCTGGCTGGAAGGAACATGGAAATCTGATGATGACACTAGAAAATAAAAATCATCCTTCACATTCTGTCTAAAATATTATTTGCTTTATGTCGCTGTTGGACACAAAAATGAGGAGCTTGACTCCAGGAAGAAGAAAGATCAGAAAGGCTTTATTTATAATTTCACACAGCTTTTTTATAATATGCTGTGCTAAGGAACCATATGATTGGTCAGTAAAGACAACATTTCTCTTCATTGGTTAAATAATGGAAACAACACCTGTGAGAGAGTTGTTATGGGAACTCAGAAGTACCACGACTATTTACATGGATTTGTCCTTGAAACAAGGAATTTTTCCCAAGGGAAGAAAAAATCAGCCGCTAACAGGCTGAAAACTTCACAGACTCAAAAAATCAAACCCGCAGCTTTGTAAGTTAGAATTGTAGTATTTGCTTCTTTGCTTAGCAGATCCTTGCTCCCAGTCAGCACCTGCCGTTGACCGTTTGGATCATGATGATATCTCCTTAATTTTAAACTGTTGCCATTAACTAGCCAGCTTCTGTTTCTTTCCTGAACATTATCCTCTTTCCTTGCTATTTTGTCTTCCTCACTGGCAATTTGGACCATGAGACTACTGCAATTGTCCCCATAGACCTCTAGCTGCAGGAGAAGGATACATACTTCTGTATTATGGGGAGGAGAGGAACACCTGATGGGACCTTCAGACTGACCAAGTGTCTTCCAATATGGAGAACGTAAGACTTGCCTTAAATGAAATCAGTGATGCCTCTTCTGTTAACCTTCCTCACATTGTGGAAAGCTCTGGTCTCTCTCCAGGCAGCAGACCAAATCTGTAACAAAGGACGCCAGATGGAAGGCAGGAATTTCCATTTCTAGACAAAGTACTGTGAGAATCCTGCCTTTCCTCTTCTGAAAAGACTTACCATCTCTCAAAATGCAGCTGGAATTTCTCACATCAAAAACAAGTCTGGACTGCTGATAGGTGAAAATTGCAAAGCAATGGGATGATTCTGTGTATGGTGAGCCTACACATTCACTGTGCCAGCTACCCCTCTGTCCGGCGTTAACTCCAGGTCTGATAAGACGTGGAAAGAAGTAGTGTGTGTTATCAGTCAGTCAACCTGCATCAGGCTCAGCATGTGTTAAAGAAAGGGCTGTGATGGGAATTCTGACAAGTTTAATCAATCTACTGCTTCTCCAGACTTGTTCCTACACATGCCTGCAGCCCTCCTGCTTCCTCTGTGGCTGTGCCAAGCCTCAGATTTCACAGCGCCAGCCTGTAAAGACCATGCTGTTCGTCATCCATCATGAACTCATGAGTAGGGTGTCCTAACTTCTTTACTGTACAGCTTTGAAATGGATCCTGTAGCGAATAATGACTCTCCATCTATTTCTGATCTGATCTAAACCACATTTCTTTCTTTGCTGTACATCTAGTTTCCATCCCTGCTTTCCATCTTATTTTTAAACTTTACCCTGGAGCACCATATGGTGTATTAGATTAAGGCCATTGCACAAAGAAGGCGATGCATTTTGTTGTACTGTACCCTATCCCTCAACATTGAACTGCTATGAGAAGAGGGGAAAGTATTGTAGAGAAGGATAAACAAGGCAAAATCTTCTGCTAACCATAACTCACATTCTCTGCAAATCTGGAGGTGAGGAAGTCGTACTCAACAGCCATATTGGTTAAAAATTTTCTGTAGGACAGAAATTCCCAAAACCAAGTTAGGCTGCACATAGCAGACAAAATTAATGCCTACTATAAAGTACCTTAATTCAGTTCAGAAGAACTTGGACCAACATTATCAAACTTCAAAGGTATTTCTGCAGGGATGAACTACAACTTGGCGACATTTATTATGGAACTCCATAGAATAAGAACAAAGCTTCAGCTTTCCAAATGTGTATCACAGAAGCAATTGTATCACCAGCATTATGGATAGGAGGAATAAGCTTATACAATTAAATAAATATGAAATCTTTCAATTAAAGTTAAAGTCTTAGAAGTACGATTTCACGAACAGTTGGCAAGAGCTGCTGTATTTTTAAGATAATAACAATCAATTCTTCCTGTACAATAAAAATAGTTATAAGAGAAAAATCACTCAAAACTGAAATGTAAGAGGACAAAAGGTCATAAATTGCAATAGAAACCCCTAGGGAATCTGAAAATGTATAGGGGTTGGGGGTTTTAAAAAATTGTCTAGCTATTGAAGAAAAATATTGTATTAACAAATGGACAAATGAGACTAGAGCTATCCCTCAGAGTCGCTTCATCAACCACAATCATATGAAGAATCCAATGTACCTTTTTGAAAAGTAGTTGAAATACTGAATCTGCTAAAGCAGAGAACAAGCCTTTGTTAGCTACTTTTGAAGGTCATCAGTAGCTTTTAGTGTATAGGACGGTTTTACAACAATTAGATCAAAACTCAGATTGAAAATGTTGGTGGATTTCATAAGTTAGAATGACATCAATAGTTGACTCCTAGAGGGCACTGCCTGGGAACAAGGGTTTTATTCTAAAAAAATCTCGCTTCCACTTGGAGCACCACTGGAAACGCACATTAATTTTACGTGATAACAAATGATTGTTTGTTCATTTTAAATTTAAAGGACGTTTGAAGAAAGACAGCTTCATTTTGGTCACCTTGGGTGTTGAAAACCTGAAAATCCCTGTTGCTTGTGCAACTCCTGAGCAGTCATGTGGATCCTAATAATCAAAACAGATGCACATACAATGTCTTTGGCATGGCTATCCTTATACCATCTGTTAGGCTAAGTTTGCACACTAAGAAGATATAAACCCAACACTAAGAGGTCATAACTTCAAAACTGAGGTGAACCTCAACAAGCAGGCCTTCAAATCAATGCTAGCATGTCCTATCTGTGAAAAAGAATTCGTTTCATACTGCTCACAAGCTCCATTAAATGGTATGGCAAATATAAATGTTGTGGATATCAAAAATCTCAGCTCCTTTAGACAACAGCAGCATGCAGAATGGAAAACATTAAGATTGAGGAACAAGAAAAATTTGGTTTTCCCAACAGGCCTGCCAAATTTTATTCCTCTTAATATCATGTGAGCAGGAAGGAAAGTAATTATTATTTTTCTACATGACACTAATTCCTTTTGCAATTGACAGGCTGAACAAAGGCTGCCCATGTTTCATTTGGCCAAAAGGCTAGTTTCTGTTTGAGAGCATAATGGATGATTCATTATTTCAAAAAACAACCCTGCAAGAAAACAAAGAAAAATGTCATGTTGCTGAGATGCTAAAACAACTACTGTTTAATGCACAAACAGTACCTGAAATATTGTCTTCTGTTACATTAGCAGGATATTTATATATAAACAAGACTGTTAAAGGAAGCCAATTTCCTCTATTTACTTGTGATTTTAAACTGAAAATATTCATGTCACCGCCTTTTAATTGCTGGAGTCCCCTCCCACAACAGGTTTCTGGTACCTCTGTTAGCCTCTGGCACATGCACTGGAGTGTGTAATGTAGACATTACATGTAAACATGCCAAGGCAGTGGAAAGAACTGAAGATCCCTGTTAAAACCAGTATGAACCATGTTACAAAGGCAGCAATGTTAGTTCTGGCAGCAACAGTGGGTCTGTAAAGTTACAAAAGGACCTTCCTCCCTGAGGGAAGAAACACTCCTCACCCATTTCTGCAGACATGGATTACCTTGCACTCATGAAATTTTTGTCCTTTGGGTTGAGCCATTAGAGAATGAATCAAAGAGTTGGAAATTAAAACACATGTTGCAGATAGTGGGTAACATATTAAAACTCATTAAGAAGTGGACTAGCAATGGGCTAATTCTGTTTGAAGTCGTGTAGACCAAAACAAATTTCAAGTGTAAAAACTTATAAATATTGGAAGCTGAGTGTGCTACTGCAGAAAACTGAAAATGGCATCATTCACCCATGGGTCTGTGAGGTTCTTCCCCATTTTCTCACTGTGCCTTTGAAAGAGTTAAATCTGTAGCATTGTCATCATATTACAATGAAAGACATACTTAGGGAATTAGATGACAGAAGATTCAAGTTAGTAAAAGTTGTGACTATAAAAAAAAAGCATAGAGAAAGCATATATATATATAGATATCCCTCTATATATACATAGCATATGGG
Source organism: Cettia cetti (assembly GCA_013401135.1). Classification (NCBI taxonomy): domain Eukaryota; kingdom Metazoa; phylum Chordata; class Aves; order Passeriformes; family Sylviidae; genus Cettia; species Cettia cetti. The sequence goes on from VZUI01073851.1 coordinate 8,233, forward strand.
CAGGAGTAAAAAACTTACAGGGTGAAATTAATTACTTGGTTATTTAAGGGATTAAAGTTGTAAAGGATTGGGTAAGATTAAGAAAATAAAGGTATACAAGAGGCTTCCAAGTAGGGTGACAGTAAGACTTATTCAGCTGCAAAGCAGTTCTCAGATGAAGAGATAAAAGGTCCACTACATCCAGCATTCAACCATCATGCAAGAGTAGCCCTAGCAAATACACATAGGAGGATTAATTTTCCTTGGTAAAGAAAAGGGTGTGGTTTCCTAACTGCAGTGTTAAGGAACATCCCTTATATTCATTATATTTCTACTTTTAAAAACTGAGATACTCCATTATATAAGGATAAAGTTCAGCACTCTTAACCTTGGTGAAAAATGGTTTTATTGCACAGACCTAGCATAATTTTTATTATTCATTGCTGTATTTTCTTCCAAAGGAATTACACACAGCCAGCAATACTGGGTATATTGCCACACACTGTATCACAAGGTAGAGAAAAATTATTTTCTGAGATGCTTCAGTCTTTTCTTATTAATAGGATATTGGTCCAGAGATAATGTGTACAAAGGTTCCTCTAACCTTTATATCACTATGTCACTAACACTGAAAATAAATAAGACTGAGCATATTTGAGCAAACTTCCATATGCTTGTTAGGCAAGTTTTCTGAGCTCCTTTTGACATCATTGTTTATAATAAAGACAGTTAATCTGTTCTTATTTTTGCCCATAGTAACCAAAACCTCTTTCTGCCTGAGGATCTATCCAACAGTCAATTTTTTTGGATTATATTATGTTTTACCTGATGAATGTAATTACTCATGGTGATAAGTAACACAGGTTACACTCTAAGGCATGCTCCTTCACTGACTTAAGGACCCTACAGACTTAAGGTTCCAGTCTTCATTCTAGCTGACAGTTTGCTTTCAATTTTACTCTGCCTACACCACATTGCAATTTTTCCAGGAACAAAAGTATTCTTAGAAAGCATCAGTAAACCTAACCCCAGCATTTCCTGACATAATTCCTCAGAAATTACCATTTTTCATTACCATTTTTAAAGTTTCAGAATTTTCACTAAATCCTATTTAGAGATTTTCAAAATCATGAAGGTGTCTTCTCTTGGTCAAAATAGGAGAAAACAGAATTAACGGACATTTATGTTTCTGAATGAGAAGCATCACACAAAAGCTCTTGAACTGAGCTAAATGAAACATTTCGACAAACCCAATATGATATTTCTCCCCACTGGATTTTCAGTTCACTCTTACAAAATATCAGTTTTTCAGTTCCAAATGAGACAGTGCCAATATTAAAAATCTTTCTATTCCTTCTCCAACTCAAGCTGTCAAACTAATCTATGGGTCTCCAGTGTCTCAGAATTTATTTCTAGAGTATTACCCTAAATAATTTTATAACAACTTTCAAGCCTTTGGCATTGACAAGTTGAAGACTGTTCATGAACTTGGTATGTTATGCACATCTCCTGGAATATGAAAGATACAGAAGCAGTGTGACCATATTAGCACAGCGTCACATCTGAGATAATTCTCTCTGCTGGGTTTATTAGCTGAAGAAGTTCCATATCATATGCATCCTGCCTCTGATTTCAGAGAAAATATGGCCAGAGACAATGAGAGTTTGCCCTCCTGTCTTTCTCTTACACTGTGTCTACCCTTTGGTTGCTATATGTGGCATTAGCTGAACTGGTCATAGCTTCCATTCCTTTACTTTCTCAAGCCTGCTCTATCAAACCTCTCACCTCAACCATTGTTCTGAAAAAAATCCATTTCCCTAGTAAGGCTGTTCAGTATCTCCTTGTGCAGCTGGGGGGCTTTTTGAGCTAACAACATCCCTTTTTTCCTTGAGGAACTGAATAGCAAGACAAAATTGCAGTACCATGATGGGCAAATCTTTATCTGTTTTAATAGCAGCTTTCTGCTCATGATTTCCCCCTAAAATATAGATTCACTCTGATTCCTATCCAGGACACTTTAAAACACTGGAAATAACGTCTACAGAAGATCTCTTCCCTTTCCTCTTTACCCCCTAAAATGGAGACTTGTGGTTCCAGCTCATCAGGTCACACTTTGTCTGTTACCTAAGAAGGCTTTCAAACAACCCTGGCTTAGGTTGAAGCTTCTTTTGAAGGAAAAAAAATCAATGGGTTGCTTTATTTTTTTAAGTGTTCTAATTCTACCATTTACAGTGTAAAGAGTAGCTGTAGGTAAAGAAAAAAATTTCTTCTCACTCTTTCCTCTGCCAACCTGCTACTTTTTCCCTTTTGAATGCCTTTAGCCTGAGCTATGGAGACTTCAAAGACTTCAAAGCTGATACTGCTGCTGGGGCTGACACTGAAAATGCTGGATTCAGCAGAGAATGCAAATGTTATGGATCGTGGAAGATCTTCATTTGTTTCAAAAGAATGGCATCTTTTATTCATTTCAAATTAATTAAGAGGAATATCCAAAACAAGCAAAAAAAACAAAAATAGAAGGGGGAAAAATCACAGAAGGACAAAGGAATTTGCGTGCAGCAAACAGGTTGAATTTTCTGCTGTATTCAGCACATACTAAGAAGACAGGACATTAGTTACAGCTCTCTCTGTGATTTCCTCAAGCTAAGACAGAGCATAATCAACCAGCAACTATTTCTTAGGTGCCTCTGCCCGTGTGCATCATATTTAAGCTGGCTCCTAAACCTTGGCCCTGTTGCTGCCACAGGCTGTAGAGCAAGGGCAGAGAAGCCAACAGAGTGCCCCAGAGGGTACTGAAGGGTCACGATGCAGGAGGAGCCAGAGGAAAAGCCATCACAGGCACAGGGATCTCTGCTCTACCACCAGCAAGGGGCTACAAGGAGGTGACGTGAGCTGCTGAGAATGAAGTCATAGGCAAGCTCACGGATTAACTAGGGAAAGAACCCATCTTATTTCTGTTCTGGATTCATTACAGACCCTGGGGGAAAATCCTGTGAAATAAGTTAAGCAGCTCTCATAAATGCTTCTCATATGTCAGCCAAACTGTCCCTTTCTAACTGGTTTCTTGCCATCTGTAGTGATCCCAGCACCGAGTCTGCTGCTGTGTGATCTAACATCTGCTGCAGAGGTCAGAATCTTGGTTAACAAAACATGTATTTTCTACCATTCAATAGGATTTACTGGTGGAATTATCAAAATAATCCTAAAATGATAATGTTTTATTTATAGAGATACCTGAAAGTCTAGCAGTCTCCTGAAAAATTCATTAGGTTTGGGTACCATGTGAATTTTATTTCAGGAGTTATGCTTTTAAATGCAGCATCATAGCTTTTTAACTAGGGCATATTAGCTGTAATAGGCAGGCAATGCAATTAATGCAAAGGGGCTCCCCATCTTTCATTATAGAGGATTCTGGGGTTTCAATTTGCGGATTAAACAATTTAGAAAACCACCTTGAAAGGGTTTAAGTAAGAGCCCTTCAAAATGAAAAATTATTTTCTTAGCTGGTTTTGGATGAGCTACTCCGGTAAAAAGAGTATTGTTTAATTTTCATTTTGAATTAAAGACCTGGAAAGCTGAGTAATACACAGGCTAATTCTGACCTGAGCTGTGCTTCTGCCCTTGTGAGTGCCATAAAAATGTATTAAAAGAGGAATTATTTTGTACACTGTGCTGTACTTCAACATTTAATTCTCAGTAGGCTATGAAATCACTTCCAAGAAAATGAAATTACAAAATAATTTTAATTTCATTTTTAATCTCTTATCACCACAAATTACTAAGAGAAGATGGCCAGAAGATGACTAGTAATATTGCTACTCTCCCTCATCTGATGACCAGCATTTTTTGACTGAAATACCTGGAAAAGACTTTAGTAGGTAATTTAAGTAAGTCATAGTGCAGAAGATCCTGAAATATGCAGCTGGGTATATCAGTTTATGCATTATGAAAGCACTGCTATTGACAAGGATTCTGAGTGTAATAGGCAAAATAATAGTAAATAGTCAAAATAATAACCAGATGAAACAATAATAATAAATATCATCACAATAAGGGTCAAAGGTAGAAAGACAAAATGAAAAACTAATTACGCTTTGGTGCTATTTCATAGACAAGACAAAAATCCCCATTTTTCCCTGCAAATAGTGAAATATTCAAGGGTGAGTTTTTTGGGTTTTTTCCTCCTTGGTCAAAGTCCACAGTTGTTGTTCAAGCCAAATTTTCATGAGAACCAATTCAGACTTACTTTTTTTTCAGAGTTAGGCAGAGGCAGAAACAGAGGCCTTAGAGGGATGACACTTAAGTTACTGGCCTGTTACAAAACAGATCTTAATATAATTCCTCCATGAAGACAGGGTACATGTCTGGATGTACAAATCATTTTAACCTTCTGCACATTTAAAATGCTGGTTTGAATTAAGTTAAAGACTAATACATCTGTAAAGTCCCAGTAAATGGGAATTTCCTCAAAGATCAAGGAATGAAATTTCCAAGAAATCATGTCTCCAAGAGTAGATTTCTATAGGAGAAACAATGACCCTACATCATTCAAGTAGTAATGTCACACACCCCCCCCAAAAAAAATTCAAGAAAATTCCCTGGACAATTTTCTAAGCAGTTTCCCACACACAACTCAGCACACATTGGTAGATTGAGCATACCTTGCTTAAGTTTAAATTGAGTGCACAGCACAACAGAGCAGGTCAGGGAATTATCAGGGAATTATCAGGCAAAGGCCTTCAATTATCTCATGCAAATAAGAGATAGGACTGTTCCACACCCTTGGGAATGCAGGTTCTTTCACTTGCAGGCATGGGCAGGGTATGGTGGGTGGGAGCAAAGCAAAACACTCTGCCTCCTCCAGTAGCCCTCAGTCCTGGCCAAGCACTGCCTGAGTTTCTGCAAAGACCAGGACATCTGGATGACCACCACAGTTACCTCTGGCCTTCATCTTCTATAAGTGACCACCTCTGTGATCTAAAGCTCACAACATGCTCCCTAAGCTGTGATGTAACTTCTGAGAAGGAGCACAACCAGAGGCCATGACCTCTTCTCGTACTGGATCATATGCACATAAATCAGCCTATTTATGCATTACAGTTCTCCCATCACCCAACAGCAAGGCTGTGTGATTCCTAAGTTTTGGTCCCACTTCCAGTTACAGTTGGTACAATTTATCCAATGACTTTAAAGAATAAAATGTGTGAAGACAGGGGATAAGTGACAATAGAAGAAAAGAGAAACAAAACAACATACTCATGTGTGTAGAGCTGGACACAGTCTGGGCCTGCAGCTGAATTTCCCGCAACCCTGGTCAATGCTTTAGGTTGTACCTCCTTTAAAAATTAGAGAAACTGAACCAGATAAGGGAGACAAGAGAAAATATAATGGAAATGTGTCTTGGTTGTTTGTTTCAGAAATACAGCTATATTACTCACTTTTGCAGTGATTTATACTTGCTTAGCAGATGCCTACTCTAAGCTCTCATACCTGTTCCCAAGTAACCTGTGAAGATAAGTCAGAAATGCTCTTCTAGCTGCAGACATGAATCATATTTCATTTCTTGTGTAATACTCCTGCACTCTGTTAACAGGTTTCTGTCCTTATTTTATTTAATGTGGTACAACTCTTTAGGCTAACACAGATAAATTTATGAGTCACGTTTATTTATGTCCCTAAAACAGCTCTGTTGTGATGTATGTGATGGATACTGAAAGAGAAGTGATTCCAGAAGCTGCTCAGGCGCCTGTGTATCCGTGCCAAATTCCACATTATATTTATCTCTCAGCTATCACCCAAACACAGGCTCAGTTCATACTAAACACGCTCTGTGTTTCCACAATATTTTCTTTTAACTACATCCATAAAACACAAATTCCAAATTACCTTTACCTTCTGTCACTTCTCTTTACCGGCTCTTCTTCATTTCCTTTCTTTGCTTTATTCATCCTAATGGTGCCACACTGTATAAAAGTTAAACTGAAGAAGAATCTGCCTTCAGGTATATCTGCCTTTTCCCTCCATATTTAACATGGAACAAATTAAATTACATGCCAAGTGATCCCACTTATGTCTTATGAGAGGGAGTTCCATGATTGGTTGCAGAAAGCAATGGCAAAGTGAATATGAAGTGGAAGTGATTTGCCAAAAAACAGACCAGCGATGAACAAAGTCTGTTAACATCCAGAACTAACTTGTGCAGTATGACACTTCCATTCAAAACTAAAGCCACTGACAATAGCATTGATTCTGTTTTAAAGATATAACCCCTGTGTTATTTTCTCGCCAAAGAAGCAAAGTCCTTCAGAGAGACTGACAAGTTTATTTGGTTTAGTGTCAAAGCAAGCAGACTTCCCAAGGTTCTTTGAGCTATTTACATAGGTTCCCCTAGGAAGAGAAAACCCTCTGGAAGATCTAAAACTGCCAAATAAAATTGAAGGTTGTTCACAACTAGCTTGCATTAGTCCAGAAAAAAATCAGGGACTAAGTAACTTTTTAAGACATTAGTCATAGATGGGTGGGATGATTTGAGAGCCATGGATTATTTCGTCCATAAGGAATTGGCTGGATGATCATAGCCAGAGGGTTGTATTTTAACATTGCTATGTCCAGGTGGAGTCCAGTTATAGCTGATGTTGCTCAGGTCCCGGTCTTGGGACCTGGTGTTCTTCAATATCTTTATCAATGACATAGCCAATGAGGTCAACAGCACCCTCAGCAAGTTTGCAGATGACACAAAGCTCAACAGTGCAGTTGACACAAGGAAACTATGCTGTCCAAGGGGACCTGTACAAATGTGAGAAGGAACAGGTCTGAGTGCACAGTGCTGCAGTGGGTGAGGGCAATCCCAGACATGACTACAAACAGGGAGAAGAACTCCCAGAGAGCAGACCTGAAGAGAAGGACTTGGGGTTTCCTGTGGACATGAGCCAATGTGTACTGACAGCCTAAAAAGCCAACCCCATCCTGGATTGTACTGCAACAAATATAGCCAGCAGGTTGAGAGGTGATTCCCCTCTTTGCTCTTGTGAGACTCCACCGAGTGTTGCATCCAGAGCTGGGGTCCCAATGAGGCAGGATCGTGGACTTGTTGCAGTGAGTCCAGAGGAGGGTCACGAATTTGATCAGCAGGCTGGAGCACCTTTCCCATGAAAAAAAGGCTGAGAGTAGGGATTGTTCAGTTTGGAGAAGATCCATGGGAGATATTATAGCACCTTCCAGTAACTAAAGGGGGCTTTTAGAAAAGAAGGGCAGCAACATTTTACATGGGGAGACAGTGATAAAATAAGGGAGAATGGTTTTGAACTAAAAGGGGAGATTCAGATAAGATGTCAAGAAATACCTTACTCATAGGGTGATGAGACTCTGGAATAGGTTGCTCAGTGAAGTTGTGGATGCCTCATCCCTGGGGCAGTTCAAGGTCAGGTGGGATGCATCCCTGGGCAACCTGATCAAGTGGAAAATGTCCCTGCCTATGGCATAGTGGTTGGAACTAGATGATCTTTAAGATCCTTTTCAACTCAAGCCATCCTATGGCTCTGTGATTAAGCAAATGAAGTTTTTTGGCATTGATTTTTTTGGCTGTGTCAAGCACTGGTACAGACTTCTGTCAAAGAGCTTTTCATCCTCACATCAGTTCCACTGAGATGAACATCTGGCCTGGTTGTCAATGACACAGGGATTCAATAGAAACATAAAACCAATAGGCCAGGTGGCTGGAAGAAAGAAAACCAATCAAACAAACAAAAAAAAAAAAAAAAAAAAAAAAAAAAAAAACACCAAAGTGGTGTGATCTAGGTATTAGAACTACGATTTCAGGAGTTTTGTCTATAAGCCATGCTGAAAGGATTTTTATCCTCGTTTGCATAGGGTTGGCACTGGGTTCCCAAACCTGTACTTGGATGGGACCTTAATGACCCACTGCTTGAGCCAGATTTTAAAGACTTACAGTATCAATGTTCTTGTTATTTCTTCTTGTTTTCATAGGGAGAGAAGAGCTCACATTTCCCCAGTTATGAACATGCACATCATCACTCCTTTAAAAATACACTGTTTCCATTTCAGATCTAAAGTTTTGTATTTTCTGAGGTCTCAGGTAGTTGTTAGGAGCAGTTAATACTAAATTCGTATTTTTACACTCATTAAAAAAGTTTTAACATAAATTTTAAGTTGGAAAGCTGCCAGAAAGCCAAAAGATTATTATGTTTTACTTTCTGCAGGACATCACCACAGAAACCTCTCAGAAATTTCTGTTTGAACTGTAGTATGTGTTTCAGAGGGACACTCAATCCTAAAATAAAGGGTCCACATGGTGAAGAATCAATCACATTCCTAGGTAAGTTATGTCTATGTTTAACTACCATCAGTGTTAAAAATCAATTCCGTGCTTCAAATCTAAATTTGTCTTGCCTCAGCTTCCAACTGCTGAATCTCGTTATGTTTTTTTACTGATAGATTAAAGAATTGGCTATGAGAAATCTGTTCCTCAGGTAGGTACTCGCAGACCAAGATCAAACCATACCTTAACCTTCTTTTCAGTAAAATAAGATGAATCTTCTTAAATTTCTCAGTATGAAACATGTTTTCCAAACCCAAAATCTTTCACTGAACCGCTTTTAATGCTTCTCACTATTCATAATGCTTTTAAACTGCAGCACCCGAAAGCTCTCCTGTGTGAAATTATCAGTTGTGCTGACTATAACTATTTCAAATGTAATTATTATTAGGGCCTTTACAACCTTATTATTATGTGTGTATCTTGTTTAGAAATAACTGAAGTTCAACAGACCCAGAAAGATAAGTTGTAATGCTGTTAATGCTAGTTTGAAGCTAACCACAGAATATTAATCTCAGCAAGAGGCCAGTTGCTTTATGTTATTTCCATATTTCCTGTTAGATAGATAAGCCAATATGTTTGGGAGAAAAACGTATCTAGGGGAGGTGAATAACTATGCTGCTAGATATTCTTTTTGGTGCTGAACTTCTGACAATCCACATTTAGGCACAGACAACAGAACATGTAAGAGAAGCCGGAATAAGAGATCACCTGTTTTGCATATAAAATCCAAGGGCAAGCTGCTCAAACTGCACATAAAGAAAAGATAATACTTATGTTTGATCCATGCAGCCCTCTCCTCTCGTTGCTGCTGCTCCTGCTGAGGAAGGTGTCAGCTGCTTCACTGAGAAAGAAGGAGGTTTTACCCCCTCTCTTCACCCACCTAGTATTTTACTCACAGCTCTTCATTTTAATTAGGTTATCTTACCATCATACAGCTTTGCCTACATGTCTGGGAAGCTTTGAATCAGAGTTAATAAAATAAAATAATTTCTGACAAAGACCATAAGCATCTTTACTTTTTTTGCCCACTTTTTACTTTGTAAAAATAGTTTGCAAAGAAAAATAGAAAAAATCTCGGATTTGAAATTAAAATAAAACAGAGGCTGTAGTGCATTTTTTTTCTTTGTCTCCTTTATCTGTTCTGACAGAAATTGTGTTCTTTCTTTACAGCGACAAAATTAAAATATAGGTCATACTAGTAGATCCTTATCTGAATGGAAAGGACAATGTCTCTGTGATACAAAAAAGACAAAAACACTTTTGGCAAAAAAGTACCACCTCCCCAAGCAAAAATGGATGTGTTGAGATGTCAAGACCACACACAGTTTAACTAGTGCTGTGGTATTGATCTTCCCAAATGTCTATGGCCTGTGTCAGCTATTCCTATCACTGCTAAACTTGGCTTAACCCTCTTGAATTCACTCCTTCCCACCTTTATTTGCACTTGTCAGTGAGAGAAACAGTAGCAGACAAAAGGAAATTGTTTGTGTCCCCTATATCAGAGTTGAGCTCAAGCTCATTTGAATTCTCAGTTAGGTACTTAATGGGCACTTGAACTTGAGGTGTCATGGTTCTCTAGTGAGAGTCCTGTGGTGATACCCTCGGTTCAATTCTCTCTGCTCTTTGTTTCTTTGTGAATGAATCTGCATCAGCATCCAAATGTCAGTTGCTGAAACCATGCAATACCAGGAAGGGTTTTCCACTTCTGTCACTGGACACAGCAACAAATACACATCAATATAATCAGGATTTTTAGTGACCCAAATCCAGCTCCACTACTCCAGCTCAGTGCATTCATTTCAGAAAGGCTAGAAAACACCTTAAAGGGAAAACAAAGGGAAGATACTAAGTGCTAAATGTTCAGCACAGTACATGGTAATTAACTTAGCCATGCAGTTCTCATTACTGTTAATAGGAATCAGATGGCTAGATCTCTGTGCTAAAAATGAAGTTTTAAATAGATATCTGCATGTGTGCCAAGCACAAAGAATCAAGGTAGCAGAAAATCTCTGTGTGGAAGATACAAACACTGAAGACATGGAAGGAATCTAGAAAGATTACAGAAAAGCTTATGAAACTGGGGCAAAATTGCACTATGAAATCATTTACTGGAAGTAGTTTTCTTACAAATTGGATAAGGTTTTAAAGAACAAAGTGTGCACTAGCTGAGAAGGGAAGTCTTCAAAGGCAGGGGAACAGCTGTGCTTATGCAGAAGACACGAAGAGAATGGGGGCAGGCTGTAACAGGACCACACAGGAGTACACAGCCTTGACTTGCTGCCCAGGAAGCTCTACAAAGACCTAGTGGTGGGACAGAAAATGGCACAGCTGTAGCTGCTGAATTTATAACTGGTTCACAGGCCTGTCTTATGGGCTTAAACTCCTCCAGAAGACAGGGATAATACAAGAGCTACTTACTCCCCGTAGAAGCACGTGAAAAATATATACTGCAACATATACATTTCTCATTAAAATTTCAGAATATAGACAAGACATCCAAAGCAAAGTCCTACAATCAACTGAATTTTTAAAATTCAAACCAATTTTTTTTTATATTTTCCTTATACCTAAAATATAAAAATTAAGATGATAATGAGATACATATATTTTTTTATTGGAGGTCAGCTCTGCTGAAACAAGGGATATCAAATCTACCATCTGGAGTTATATTAATGTTGTTGATAATTCGTTATGTACAATTGTTACTAAAACTATATTGTATTAAGTTTCACATAATAATTCAGCCCAAATTAAGGTATTTACATTACTTGGTGGCATCAAATAATGAAACAAGGCTCAGGGTCTAAAGAATAAGGACTACTCAGTTGCCATGACAAAGTGAGAAATCCGTGCCCAAGTCTGGACATTTATTGACTCAGATACACAAAGGGAAAAGAATCAAAACAAAATAAAGAGTTTTTCTGAAACTAAAATAGAGTTCTGCACCAAGGAAAAAGAATAATCAAACTGTATCAAAATGCTTTTTTCAGAGACAGGATTTTGGATACACTCTCTGATTCTGTCTAGTAATCTTTCTTCATCAGGATGAAAGAGTTAGTTCTGTTGTTCAGGTGTGAGCTGTGAATGATAGTTTCTTTTCCTGTCTTTGAAAGAACAGGCACACATGGTTACAAAAGGGAAGAAAGATATACAAAGGTGAAGGAAATATGCCTTTTATTGATGTTCTCAGGCTTCATGGCAGCTGTCAAGTTACAAACAGACCATTCTGGGCTGCCAAAGACCGCTGGGATGCTCTTACCCTGAGCATTATCTTGCTGTTGTTGTTAGAGCAGGCTGATCAGGGTACGGTCCTTTCTCAGCCAGACTCCCCCAGACCACTTTTTCTTGCCTTTGGGATGCCATGACAGGGTAGAAGGGGTATTGGCCCGCTTACAGGCATCTCAGCATAAGCATGGGGAAAACCCTGTTCCGATGTGGCATATTCAGAACCTGCTCTATAACTCATCTAAAATCACCCCTGTGTGCATTGGTTTGTGCTCAGCCACAGCTTGTGATGAGGCCAAGCCTTTCATAACATGGGTGCTGCTTTTATATCAGTAGATTAAACAGGCTACTGACAAATGCCAAGATACAGTGCAAGTACATATTCCTTTCCACCCCAAAATGAGGTGAGCACCCTGTACTGCTTTTTAGAGACAGTCCCACTCCTATGTTACCCTCTCAGCTATGTCCAGTTATTGCCAGTGAGAACACTAGCTGACCTCGGCCAGAGAGAGTCCTGCTGCACCACTGCTGCTGATGTACCTGGCCTGGTACAGCTTACTAGAACAGGCAAAAACAGAGACTGGTTGCGGGATTTGATCTGGAGAATTACAGGCTAGATGCCACATGCTGGCTGCACACCAGAGGCTGCAAGGCAGCCACTCTTCAGGACCTTGCTGTAAGTCCTTGAGTTCCTTTGGTCACCACTGCCAAAGAATTTGAACAAAGAATGATTTTGTTACAGTTCTGAATTCAGCACAGTACTAAGCTGGCTGTATAGTGAAGCAGTACCTCTGAAGACAGATATCCAAATACCAAGATCTATAAAGGACTTCAGTGTGATGAAACTGAGCCATGCTTTATGGCAAAGGTGCTTGGTCCTTTCTTTCCAAGATATCTGGATTGGGCTCCCCAGGAGCACAAACTCAGCATCAAATCAGAATACTTCTTTCTTTACCCTCTTTTCTGGCTCCAGTAACCATACATTAATTTCACCCCTGTGAAAGACCAGGACACTCTTAAGAGTGCAGGATATGCAGTTTTAAACTCAGACTCAGATGTCACACGTTCTAGGGTAGGTGCTGTGTAGAAAACACACAGCTCTTTCTCTATCTGGGTCCCTGAAGAGAGGAAAGGAGCTGGTGAACCACCACAAAGGGATGATGTAGTACCACAGAGTAGAAGGATGCTTTTGTATTACATAAGTGTAAATTCTGGGATGTGGGTAATTTTACAAGAAAAGTGGGATTTTGGGACACCACTGTCCTTTCTGAACATTCACTTCTGACTAGCTTTGGCTTCCTCCCAGTGATTGTGTCCACTTTCTCCATTCCTTGCACAGGGCCATGGGCACTTATGGGCTCTGTGTACTCCACCCCTAAAACTGCAAGGCTTGCTAACCCTGCAAGGCCCATGCTTCTTTGTTCATTTGGGTCTGACTGTCCTTGCTTCCAGTTACCTCTCAACTGAACAGCAAAAGCCATTTGACAGACCAGTGAGCTTGGTCCTTTCAAGTCAGTCGGAAATGAGTTGCCCTCAGAAACTGTCCTTCCCTTTTGTCCTCTCATCAGGATTTTGCAGTTATCCTTTTTCAGTCCTAACTGTGGCTATTTAGAACTTGAGTCTTTTGTACTGATATGTCACTGCCACAGAAGTGGGCAGATTTGATTATCTTTCTGATCCTTGTGAGTAATCTCATTTCAAACTTTGACCTCCCACAGGCACCTGCTCCTTTTGACATCAAAGTCAGCTCTTTATCACGGAAGTAGCTTAGCCTTATGGCAAAATTATCGATTGCAGATGACTTATATGCTTTCCCTGCTGGGCATTATCAAAAGCTGATCCACTCTTTTGTTGCTTCTTTTGAAAATTAGGTTGAATTTGTTACTGTCTCAAGTAGCTGGCTCTATATAAGCTGGCTTATAACTTCTCAGGTGTTGTCTCCATCTCGCTTCTTTTTGCATGTCCAGCTCCCCTTCCTTACACTCTGCACCACTGTTGCTCAGTGCCTCAAAGGCATTGCCCAGGATGCCCCTCTTTCATTCAAACTTTGTGTTAGCATGCAGTTTCTGCCCACCGTAAGTCTCTGTCTGTACTCAGCAAACCCGCTCTCTGGAAAACAGCCCTCCTGTGGGAGAACAGGCAAGGCCTCCCTCTAAACCTGGGCAAGCCACTAGCTTTACTTCCTTTCTCATTCTCTTTCATTTCTTTTGGATGCACCACAGGGCTGAATGCATCTCATCATCTATATGAGCTGTCACTTGTGACACAAACATCCACTGCTGTATCCAGTGGCTAGTGTGATAATATTCCATTGCCATCCACACAAACATCTCCTAGAAGGCTCATCAAGAAGTATTTTAAATGATAATTTGTCATAATTGACAAGTTTCCATTTTTTAGACAATAGGTCTAATTCATCTGGCTGTGATCAGCTCCTTTTCCTAGTAGAATTTTCTTCTATTTTGGCCAGAATCCAATCATTCTTTTCTGGGGCTAATGATGCATCGAATGAATGTATCTGTTTACCAATGCCAACCTTTTCTATCAAACAAAATTACTTTTGCTAACTTCATGTACTCAACAATTTTCTTAGACTTTTCCTAAAAGGATAATGACAAGTTTGATACTGTAAGCCAAAAATGAAATAACTACCTTATGTTCTAACTTCAAGATCTTATTTTAAGTAGTCTATCCTTCTAGTTTTAAGAAATTGCTCCTGACAGCTTTTCCCCTTCAGTGCTTTATTCCATTCAATTTCACTTACAACATTCTGCCTGCTTCCAAAGTATTGGGGAGTAAGTGACCACTGAGCATAGGCTCTTCAAATCAAGGTTGAGCTGCAGAGCATAACACAGAGAAAAGAAGCCTGGCAGCATTTTCTGCCTCTTTTTACAAAAGGGCTCAATATGGTGCTTCCCCAGAATCAGCTCAAGCCCACATCTCAATTAGAATATTTCTCCAGTTGTAGGATTGGCATGGCTTTATAGGGATGGCTGATGACATTGCACAGGATGAAATGTGAGCTATGGGAACATGAAACTTCAGTCTGTACATCTGGCAAATCAGAACTCCACAGGAAGAACTGCCTGCCCAGCAAGTGTCACCTGCTGAGTGTGATTCTGCAAACCATGGCCCCAGACTGCCCTAAGTCTGGCTATGACTGCTTAATTTAGTGCCTTCATTATCATCTGCATTTATTGTCAGAACGAGGAGTTAATAGCTGTTACAGCTTTGACTTTTTTCTTCTTTTTGTAAAAATGCCGATGATATGATGTTACAACAATTGAGAATGCTGAAGTTTTAAAGAATAGAGTGAAGTTTTAAAGAATAGAGTGTAGCTTTCAAAGGGTTTTTTTAAATAAGCCATGATTTTTATGCTCAAAGGCAAATAAACAAAATAAAATAGAATGCTAACATTAAATGGAAATGTTCTTACTATCTCAAATCCCATAAAGCACATGTATAGATGCCTGCATAAAACTACAAAATATCACATTATTTGAAAAAATTGGAGACATGTTCAAGGACTTTTTAGCTAAGATTGATATCTACGAGAAATGAGGATATAAAAAAAGTTTCATTTACATGCATTTATTTATAGAAATAAGAAGAAAAGTATAAACACACATATGTGCACACTACTCTGAATCTTTCCTCACTGCTCATAGTGTGCTACTTGTCTTCACTGAACAAAAGTTCCATCAGAATAGAGTCCCTATCTACATACAAATACTGTACTCTGAACACTGTCTTCTTATTTGGTGGTATTTATGTCTCTGACACATGACAAATGCAACAAACTGAACACCATTGACAGGAAATACTGCTTCCAAAACTGGGAAAATTTTTAACAAAATCAATTTCAAGATAGATACTGAGAATAGATTTTGAATCTATCCTACACATTAAATTATTTGGGACACTATTCCAAACTTGCTTTTTTTTCGGTTCAAATTCTGTATTTTTTTCTTCTCTTTTAAATTTTTAGTAGTATAAATAACCCAGGCAGAAGACACAACCATCCCACTCGGATCAGCTTTTGAGGCTTGTACTATAATCAGATTCTGACATTTAATACGACACACATAATTTGAGACCATCACAATCCTGGGTCAAATCCGAAACTGATTTATGAGAGGAAAAGTTAGGCTCTTTATACATAATTTCACCCTCAGGAATAAAACAAAGCATAATAAGGTGATAAGGTGTAAATGAGACTAAAATATATGTTCACCTTTCGGGTTCTTTACAGCTTCAAAGCAAAGCTCATTGAAAATAAGGGAAATTTTACTGAATTTAGTGGCATTTGGTTTCAAAATTATCGTAAAATACTTACTAGATTATTTGAACGAGATCAACAACGTCTAGGAAAAATAAGGGATCCTAATTTTTTTTAAATTATCCTACCCCATGCACAGTTAAATCTGACAAAATGGTGAAGTAACAAACTTTTTTCTCTTCCTCCCTCCAGGTAAGAAGTTAAGTATAACAGTCATTAAAGGTCTTCAGTCGGGCACTAGATGGATTTGGGGGCAGATACATCCGTTTGTATAATTTCTATTTCCCTTTGGACTTTTTTCTTCTGGCCAACTATACTGAAAATTATCAGCTCACACTTCAGTTTCCATTATGACATAAAAATCCAGGCACAACTTGCCAAAGCCTAAAAATCCTGTCTTTGGTGGTATATATTAAGAGGTGCTTTAAAAGAATTCTGAGCATTTAGCGCCCAGCAGTAGCAATCACCACCAGCACTGCTGTTGCCACTGGTGCAGACATGGACAGGTGATGTCACCATAGCCAGAACAGTGGCCTGATCAATACATGCTGACAGCACACCTGTGGTCACACACCCATACTTTGCTGTTGATCATGTTGGCTCACAAAACTGAGAAGAAAATTTTAGCTGAAATCTTCATATTTCTAGCAACTTTTAAAGGTCTCCATAAAGTGCTGGTCTACCTCATCCAGAACTGCCATTTGGAGATGGGGAAAGTGTAGTGTCCTGCCTGCAGAACACCTTCCAGGTTTGCAAATTAGCTCAAACTGATTGGTTGCCTAGGGTAGATGGCCAAGCAGAGGGTAACCTCTACAAAACATGTGGTCTTATAGTATACGTGAGGCATATCCAGGTATTTTCTGGAGGCCCAAAGGGTTGGCAGAGAGGTCCCTGGGGTGGCACATTCTCACCACTACAGCCACCATCTCTTGGTCAGGGAACTGCTGAGTACTGTGTGGTAGGACTGGAAGAGAAGCAGTAGGCAATAAAAAGGTTCTTATGTCTGTGTGTAAAACACTGTAGGAGCCAAGACCTGGATAACATTTACAGACAACACTCTCAAGATAAAGCAGCTCTCAGTTCCCAGTCTTGCAGAGGGCCATTTGACATCTGCATTTACCAAGGCTTTGGCCGCTCAGCATGAGATGGCTGATCCCTGCCTTTGGGTATTTCTTCATGGTGCAGCGGATCACAATGCATGCTGCTGAGGCACGGAAGTTAAGAGTGCTCAGAAAAAAGCAGGACAGTCCAAGTCTCAGAGTTATCAGAGATTTGGCTGACCTATGCCTTTGAGCTCTATGCTGTGTTATCAACACTAACTCTACTGAACAAATGTGGCTGTGTCCTACACGATTTGTAAACGTAGTTGCAAAAAAAGTGATATGACACGTTTTCATATTTTATGTTGTTTCAGTCAGATAGCATTAATTGCCATTATTCTCGTAAGTGAGAAAAAGAGATTTCCACATAATGTTACAAAAGAATTAGAGCATATGAATAAGGGGCATATTACGTGTTATCTATGTCTGTTATAGATATATGTATACACAAAATCTGTCATGAGAGTTGGGTCTAACACTTTTAACCTATTCCTTCTGCCCTGGTTTTCCTCATGAGAGAATTTCCCTTTTTGGAGATGGAATAATGATAAACCTTAAGAAATGCACTTTTTTTTGAACATAAGTTCAAAAAACTGTGGTTTAAACATTCTCAGAGCCCTTGAAGCCAAATAACTGATTCATTCTGGCATTTTCATCATCTTTGAAACCTCTAATGAATGCTTGAATAAAATAAAAGTCTTATATTAGCATTTATTTTATCTAAGTGCCTTGGGAATGGGAATTAGTGACTTCCATTTTATCACTCAACCTTTTCCTTAATTCAATTCCCATGTTTGTCAGTAGCATTGAGCCTCCTTATACTGGCACGAGATGCTGCCTTTTTACAAAATTTTTCTATTAGAAAACAGAGTTGCCAAGGTTTTGTACCTATGCTAAACTGTTCATGACCCTTCCTCTCCTTGCACTGAAAACACATGGTTATCCCAACCTAGCCATTTTATCTGAAGGGCAGTACAGCCCTCTGGGACGCAACGCGTCCTACAGGTGCTTTCCTTCCCTTTTTTTCCAAGAGATGTCATTACAGAGGCCTCCTCCTCTGTGGAACTTGCACTGCTACTGAAGAGTAACACAGAAGATTTGATTGAAAATTCTGATTTAAATTTATGCTCTTATAACACCAGATATACTCTGACAATTGTATTTTTTAAAGAGTGCACACTTGTGTGGGTATATATACATTTCTTTTGTATTTTGGTGTTTACTTTGCAAGAAAACATGTGAAGCTAATGCAGTTCAGTAGATCCTGTGCCTGGTTCTCAGACTGAACTCTCTGCAAATGGAGCCAAATCAAATGTCTCAGGGACACCAAATGCCCGCTAAGTTGACTAAGGAGTATTTAAGAGCACATTTTAAGGGAGTTATCAGCTAGTTTTCCTTAGTTGGCCTCCTTAGCAGTCCATAATCCAATATTGTGCCTTTGATAGGAGTCTTAGCAGACATAAAACTCCCTAATTCTCCAATGATTCCAGGATCACAGGAATCCCAACACCTCCATTCCCCCTACTTTGACTAAATGTTTCATAAGGAATTTTAATTTTCAAAGAGCAATCAGCAAACAGACCAGATAATCCTTTGAAATTTTGGCTGGGAGAGTGCACATGGATTCCTTGCATGTATACACATAGGCATGTGTGCTGCAGCATTGCAAATCTGTGGCATATATTTTTCCAATTTCACCGCTCAATTTTTAGTCTGCAGAGATTAGGAAAAGAATCGAAGAGAAAAATTAGTCTGGTATATGTGGCAATCTGCATC
Source organism: Cettia cetti (assembly GCA_013401135.1). NCBI lineage: Eukaryota > Metazoa > Chordata > Aves > Passeriformes > Sylviidae > Cettia > Cettia cetti. Next base: position 26,930 of record VZUI01073851.1, read on the forward strand.
TACATTCCTATAATAAAATCTGAGTCTTTAAGAAATAGGCTATTAAGTTTCATGTTCCAGCAATATTTTTGCTCATTATTTATTATTATAGGCTGAATTTCCTTAAGGAGCCTAAAAGATTTTTCTGTCAAAATGTCAATTAAATTAAGAAAAATGTTTGCACCTAATGCTAGCAATTTCTCTTAAAAATTTTGTTCTTCATACAAATAAGACACCATTAACCATTGCTGCATAACATCATTGTTTGATTTCCCAGAGGAGCTTGATGACAAAACTGACTCTCATTTTAGGGTGACTTTCAAAAGAGGAGACAAGGTTAGTGACCTTACCTGTGTGTGTGACTTTAGAAACTTAAGAGACAAGGTAGATAAAAGTTTGTTAAATGAAAAATGGATGGCCTTTTTCCTTAAAGACTGGAATGCATTCCCCTTGATGAGAAAGGAAATTGTGATGGGAATCTGGGACATCCTGAAATCTTAATGCAGGAATAGGACTCCTGAGTAGCAACTCATAGCAAGCCAGAGCTGAGCAGTAGCTCACTGCTTATTAAAGTGTTAGTGGAGTATTGAATTCTAGGAGCAGAAATTACTCATTTTTTGAACATAATGTATTACTTTTCAGGCAGCCACTGACCCTGAATTTCCACTTGTATGAGTTTTGGATTTGCTCGCTGAGTGGGACAACACTGGAGTCTTCTATTTCCCTAATTTGTGGATTTGGGTTCAGTGATTTCAGTTATGTGTTTCTTTGCTTATTTGCTTTGATTTGCCTCAAAGTGTGATTCCCTTTGGGGTCCCTTGATTCCTGTCAGCTGAAAAAACTGTAGCCCTGGTCTCCTGCTGTAAACCAGGTATAGATGAAGTGTTGCTTCCCAAAGCCAGCACATCTACAAATGCCACATTTACCTCTTCCCAAATGAAACTGTAAAAGATAAAATTAAGATTTTACTTGCATTTCTCAAAATTATTTCTGAAAGAGCAATATGATTTTGGATTCAGAGGTTTGGGTTTGTTTTTGGTTTTTTTTCCATTCTACTCTGTACTGGCCCAAGCTATCTGGAAATTGAAGTAAGAAACTAGGGGGTGGTTCTGTTTTATTGTTTTATTTCCCTCTTTTTTTTTTCTTTTTTTTTTTTCTTTTTTTTCTTTTTTTTTTTTTTTTCCACTCTGCTGTGCTGGCAGTATTTTCTCACCTTATCAAGTAATCCATTCTTACAGGCATGCAGACTTTCATAAATTTTCTCAACATAAAGTGAAAGGGCTCATTAGTTAACTGAGTCCTGCTTCTTAGTTTGAGGAAACAGAAAAAATAAAAAAGACTTCAAATAAGAAAGCACTTTTGGACAGGAAACAGGTGAAAAGGAATCTTTAAAGTATTTCAGATTAGCTCCAAAAACAAAAGCAATATAAATCAAGGTGTTTTCTGATTTAACTTAGAAAATAAAAAATAGAAATCTGTTGAGTAAATAAATGAAAAATAGAATCCTGCATCTGTAGTCTATCCATCTGTTGCCCTGTCTCCAGCTGCAACCACCTCTGATGTTTCTGAACAACATGCAAAAAAAAATAAAAGCAAATGAAGACATGAGCCCTGAGAATACATATGCCCAGTGCATAAAGGAAATCTTTTCTCTTCACCGATCCCCTGAAGTCTTGATAAATTTTGGTTGCAATGGTTGTCTTAACAGAGTTCCAGGTGTTATGGGTACTCTTGGGGTTGTGCATAATTTACTATCCTTTCCCTGGTCCACAGAAAAAGGACTTGAATAAAGGATTCATACATAAGCATTAAGATCAGAAAGTACCAAAATAACAGTTCCACCTAAGTCCCTGGACCTACTGGACACACAATTTGGCCAAAGGTAGATTAGATTAAATCTCATAGAAAGATTTAATTATGTATATCTTTGAAGATCTAAATCCATGTTGAGTCGTCCCTGTCCCTTTTCCCCTCCAGTCCTTTTAGGAGACTGTTACTTAGCTTAATTATCCTCTCTGCTAGCTAGATATGACTAACTTCAAGGCCTAATTCGCCTAAGTCTGCAATAGATCTTGTCAGGTCTTTGTCAACAAGCTCAAAACCACCCTGCTATTGGATCTCTTTCCCATGTGTAAGCACCTAGACATGATCAATCCACCTCTCTGTCTCCTCTCAGATAAGTTGAAGAGATTGAACTCTTTAAGCCTCACGCAGTACAACTTGTTTTCCAGCTGCCAGATCAAACCTCCCAAACCTTTCATCTCTGGCACTGTTATTAGACTGCACCACTACCTTGGAATGTGCAAGAGCTCTTCAAAGGATTTTGGACTGACCATCTGATATTCACACTGAAACACTGTCTGAGGGGATTTTGATATTTCTTTTGATTCAGATCTTGGCTTTAAGAAGCTGATGGCTGTGGCAGGTTTAGGGCTCAGTAATGGCTTTGCCACAAGCACACGGGAGAACAGCTCACTGCTATGGAGGGCAGATGTGCCTCCAGGTTTCTCTCTGCTATGCAGAACATATTCCTGATACCATTTTCTTACTCCCTCTGTACTAGAAAACTCAGCTGTGGATAGATGAGTATAAGGAATGGCAAAGCTCTGCTTACACCTAATAAAACCCATTGTAGGAATGAAGAAGGGAATGCAGCAGCCCCCAAGAAGTGTCTCTCTTCTACAAGTTACAAGCTTTAATTAAAAAATTTAAAAAACCAAAAGTATTACAGGGAGAAAAACACAAATGCAGAAATATGCATACACACATTGTTTTGACATTGCTAATACAAACAAGTGTGATATAGATCAACAATTTTCAGAACACTTTCATACTAAATGAGGGTATAATGCATTTTCAGTGATATTTCAAATCATTCCCTTTTGGAAGATGTGGCCCAGAGTCCACAAATATGGGATGTTATTCCATGTCTTTCCACTGATTTATTTGAGTTCTAATCAGTTCCTCATTCTACGAAGGTTTAAATTTCTAAAGATATAATTACATTCACTACTTATTTTGTGCTATCCTCTGACACCATTTCTAAATGAGATGTGGTGCTTATTAAACTCATTTTACAGGACCTTCTAACGAACTATAGGCAATTTACAAGTAAAAATTGCCATAATTTAGGAAATAGTTGACCATATATCCCTCTAGTGTTTTCTACATTTTCAAAGGATGAGTAGGCTAGAGTCGGAATAGAAGTGATTGAGAATAATGAAATACATTATGTGCAAGTTTCTGTACATTTATAGGTTTGCCACTTAATAAAACCAAAACTATAAAAATAGTTAATATAAACTAAAAATAAAATCTTGAGTCTCATCTCTGACTTTCTCACATCCTCACTGGATCCAGATTTCAAATGTTGACAAATGAATCAATGTTTCTCAAATAAGATCAATGATTACAGATATTTTATGCAAGGAAACAAAATAGAACAACTTCACACAGACCAGGTCCCTTGCTTGACAAGATTTTAATATACTTCTCACACACACAGACTCACAGTAGCAGCTCAGTGCCATGTTTATTTCCTCACCTCACAGATGGAGTATGTTTTTTTCACCTTTCACATGATGCAGCACATCCCAAGAGAGATTTAAACCTCTTTTTCCTAGCTCCCATGTTCATTTGTCAGCATCTGACTTCATTGTTTTCTAAAGTCACCCCTGAGAAGGTAGTCTGAATATCAATTTGTAATAAGCAGCAAGAATTTGTTGCTGTCAAGGTGTCATAGTGCAAAATAATATGTGGTTCTTCAGACACATCTGAAGTTTAAGTAACCTACCCAAGGTTCCTTAGCCACAAGGAAAGAACTGTGTGTCACCAGCTCTGCTTCCTGTGTTTGCTATCTCTCCCCTCAGCTCTCCCATTGTAATCCTTCAAGGTGCTTATTCTACTTCTTGTAGCACACTGCTGAATCTGCAGTATCCAAAGAGTGGAATTACCATGTGAAAACTCAGTACTGACAAAGTAAATGCTTTCTCTGAACAAACTTGTGTTGCTGACACCAAAGCCCATTTTGGCACAAAGGAATATGTAAACAGAGGACAGGAAATCAGTTCCTTCTTTTTGTCCAGCAGGATCTCACAATTTCCAAAGTTCTGTCCATTGCTGTCTCTTGAGTAGAGGTGCCCAGGTCTGAGCAGCATGAGGTGGGACTGGAGCTGTGCAGGGCAGAGCTGAGGGTTTGTCCCAGGACTAGGTGCAAGGCTATCATATGCCCCCAAAACAAACCATGAACTAAAATCACAAGGATAACAATGCAGAGGGTGATGCAGTATTTGGCCATGAGTATTCTTGGGCTCTTGTCACTGGTTGTGGCTTGGAGAAGTACTTGTGCAGCTTCCAAAAAGCAGCTGGAGATCTGACCTCGCTCTCTCCTTTTAATAAACAAAGGCAAATTTAAGAGATAATCACAGATGATCTCCACAAGCTCTAGTGTAGGAGTTCTGAGTCACGAGCTTCCAAAGTCTCCCACATACATTCCTACCTAGTGCTCCAAATGCTTTATCTTAACTCATGCTCCATCAATTCCTAATACTATAAATGCAACAAAATAAACCTTTGATATGTTTGGTCTCTATAAAGATTGCAGTTACCTGGCAAACATAATAACAAAGTTAGCTTGTTACAGCAGCAGCAACAGCCGCATAACAATTTGCATTCTATATCCATGTTCTCATTTCTTATAACCTTCAGGTGTTCAAAAGAGGTGCCTCATACTGAGCTATTAATTCTTTATTTAGGCGCCTTGACTTTAAATGTACTGAGTACCTCTTGACTCTGATGAATGTCAAATAACATTCAGATTTAGAAGATTGCATTAATTTCTATTTATTTTTTTTTTCAGGACTCTGGGTCTGTCTTTGAAGGAAAGGCAACTTTTTAAATATGTTTGTGTATGTGTCTGCATTGTGCTCAATAATAACACTAATTTAACCCTTATAATAATAATAATAACAACATTAAAAGGAGGAAGGGATGTTTTAAAGGAAAAACAAACAAAAAACCTAGGAGAAGAATGGCCCAACCAGCTATTAAAAAGTTACCAGTGTTTAGGTTTCTCAAGAAATCCAAAGTTTATTTATTGAAAAAAAAGCCAAGTTTATAAATAGATGATTTACAATACAAACATCCAGACAGACAGGTGTGCATTTATGTACTTTATATTTTACATTTCAAGATTTGTCAGTCACATTAATGTTTACATATTTAACAGTTACTTTGCACTTAATGTTTTCAGACTCAGATTTAAAAATTCAGGCTACAAATTTTCAGTTGCATAATGTTTTTATTCCTTTGTTGTACACAAGAAACAGTCTTCTCAATAAACTGCAGGGTACTGATGTTGGGGCTTTACAACAACCATTGAAGCAGTAAGGTTGCCCTTTCAGATGTCTGATGCAGAGAGGGATTTGTCATGTAGATCCTGAACATAAGGATGTAGACAAAAATTTGAAACCATTTGGGAGCTAATGAAACTCTTAGGTAGCTAGTGGGGGAAATTCTCAAGGGTTTCAGCACAGGGGAGGAAAATAAATTGCCTGAAGTCACCCAGAGAGCTGTTACTAGGAAAAAAAAGGTAAACAAAAAGTTGAGTAGGCAACTAAGACAAGTTTGAAGAAAAAGTCTTTTTTTAATTGGAAATGTCTTTTAATTGCCACCTTGTCTGAATCCTGACAAACAAGCAAATTAAGGTATTCAGGGTAACAGAAGAAAGAAAGGATTGAAGGAGAATGAGAGGAAAGGAGTGTAAGAAAATACCATCTATCTGAGAGGGGCTGGGATGATTACCAGGTAGGTCTTTTCAGCAATGCAGAGTCCAGATGGAAGATCTCTAAAGGCCTTTTATTGCTCAGCTCTGAGCCTTGTTTTCATTGTTTTTTGGGGGTTTTTTAGAAAACATTCAGGTATTGCTCATTTTCTTTCATTATGGAGGGTATTTCTCCGTCCTTGAACCTGTTCTGAAATAAATACCTCCTAAAACATAGACTCCATTTCATTTTGGGTACTTGCAGTTCAAAAGTTGAAGTCTTTTGCATGTTAGGAGTTAAACCCAATTGTTCAATTAATATAAGGCTCAAATTCTGATTAAATGACCTGCAATTCACCCTTCTGCCCTCATATTCATTTTCTAAGGATAATTATTAAATAAACATCCCTTTTCAACTGATTATCTTTTGACTCAAATATGATGTAGGGCTTTGGTAACTTTATACTTTAAATGAACTCAAAAAGAAAACAAAATAAAGAACAGTGATTTTAATAACATCCATTATACCAGCAACATTTCATAGAATTAAAAATTGTAATTTTTGGAAAGGGGTTAGCTTGAAATATATTGTTTAAGCAAAAGGGAGGCTTCTGTCTTACAGAAATAGTACTCCAGGAACAGAGTGTAACTCAGCTGAACTTAAGTATATGGCCAAGTCCCAGACATTTAGGATTAGCTTAAAGTACTTCAGCAAATTCAAGAAGCCCCATAGAGTATCAAGACCTACTCAGATTATCAGTGAAAAATTTGATAGAATAGAAAGAAGAAACTAAAAAGACATTGCTCAGGTGGGGAACTTATTTCTTGCATCTTGTACACTTTTTTATCAAAAAGAAATGACAAAGACTTTCTGAAAAACAGGAGATGTGCAATTTCTTTCACAAACATACATTTATGCTTTGTTTTCTTATTGTTGTTGACAGAACCTTTCATTATACCCTTAAAGAATCATTTTATGTTTATTTGTACTGTCTATACAGATTTGGATACTTGTTTTATGAATTGCCAGAAACTGATGTCTATTTTTAATAAAAGTTTATTACACTTTGATTGATTTCCCTGATAGTCATTTTGTGTTTCTGAGTTATAGAAACTCATTTTTGTTCTAAACTCCAAATTACTCTAACTAATGTACCGGTGGAGCACCATAACTGTTAGCAATTGACAATGCAAAATGTTTCCCAGCTTTATTTGTTAATGCAGATGCCATGGAAAAATCATTGAGGGCTAGTTTGCCCTCAATCCTTATTAATTCATGGAGGTTTGCAAGAATAAGCCATGAGTGTGAGGCAGCACAATTGTGAGAGAGAGCTCAGCCACCTGATAACATCACCACAAATTAACAAATTACAACTTCTAAATGGTGGTGGGCATGTTAAATGTACCCATATGGAAGCATTTACTAGCAACAAATAAACATGTATATAAAATGTTAACTTACCTTAGCGCACATGGAAGACACTTCCATTATAAACCAAATATATTCACATTTTCTAAAACTTAAAGGCATATGTAAATACAGCTCTTCTGTCTCTGTTGATGTTTTGTAATTTGCTAAACACCAGTAATTTGAACACATCTCAGAAATACCTGCAAGAATGCCATTTTTGGATTTTCTCACTTTGAAACTCACTATATTATTTGCATTATTTGCAACTGTTCTTAGATAACAATAAAATTGTATGTGTTCCATCACTTGGCAAGTCATTTTTCTTCTCCCAACAAAGTCCCTTCTTTAACTCAAATAATGTTCTTTAAAAGTGTCAATGTCTTTTTGGTGGGGCAGAATGGGATGAAATTAAATGTTTCAATGAAACCTGAGGTGTGTGCTATTCCCTCAGTGCTGGGGCTGCTTCTCCTATTGCCTATGGGAACAGCTAGATTAGACAAACAGACTGAACACACTCCATAAAGACTTTTAGGGGAGAATCATCAAAACAGCATTGTCTTGCCTTGTATTGCTTCACCTACTCTCTGAGCAACGTATCACATCTCAATAGAGACTACAAGGACTGATTATTTCACAGCTAGATATTCATGCTTACTGAAGGACATAACTGAACTGGCAGGCTTCATCTTGAAGAGAAGAAAATTGGCAACACTTGTGCAGCAACCTTTGGTGAACGGTGGTGAGGCAGCGTGACTTCAGCTGCTGAAAGGACAAAGCTGCCAGGCCCTGCTAGCAAGAGATAGGAATTAAGCCACGAAACTAATGAACAACAGAGGAGCTGGAAAGCAAGGTTACTCTGTCCTTCTCCTGTTGAGATTGTCCTCGATTTTAATTTCTCTGTCCTGCCTCCTGTGCAGCCAATAGCAGCCATTACACATGGTTAAAACAGATTTCTGTATAGATGTGCTGTCCTGAGAAAAGACACAGTGGGCCACCCTGCTGCCTTCCAGTAGTGAATATCAGAAGTGCTCTGGGCAATCTAGATTTGAAGTCAGCTTTTCTTTGGGCAATGCTCAGGCCATGTCATGTCCAGAGGTCCGTTCCAACATAAACTAGTCCACGAATCTGTGAATCTGTTCCAGTCATCCCCCTCCAGCATTTGGCACCAAGAAATGGAAATGGTGCTGCATTGATCTGTGCTGACCATATTACCATAAAAGTACTCCAGCATCAGGAAGGAAAGCTGGGACTCCTTTTGACTAGAGCTGGCATGGCTCTGGTCTCCCTTAGAGGGAAGAAATCACAAAGAATGTTCCTGATAGCAGTGAGATTGCCAAGCTACAGAAAACACATCAGATCAGCCAGTTCACTGTTTTCACATAGCTTTTTTTTCTTTTTCCTTTAAAAACTCTTGCTTCCATTACTATTACACCTCACTTCCCCTTCATAAGAGAGGTGCTACTCAATTATACAGCATTGCTGTAGGTAGTGCATGCCCATACTACTGTGTGCAGGCACTCCTCTGCTTTCTGGGGCTTCCCAGGCATTCCAGAGCCCTTTTTTCACTCTACCATCCAGCATTTGATACAGAATCTGGAAATTATTTTGCTGCCAAAAGTGTACAAGGGAGGTGGGAGACAATCTGTCGGCTTCTGCTAGAGTAAACACAAAGAACCATTCTCTCATCTAGTAAAACAATAAGATTAGTCCTTTTATCATTAATTTTTTTTCTCTCCTTCACTGCTTTGTAAACACTGCTTGTATGACTTTGCCTCTTATCGTCTGCAAACTGAATCTGCTTTTGTTGAAGCAGTGTCAATCACAAGGGTTTTCCTGCTCATATACTTAGTGATATGACTGATTGAAAAAGAAGACAGGCTTTCATTTGGGTCTGCAATGTGTGACATAGTCACTGTTGGAAATATAAGGGGGGGAAAGAAAACAAAGGGAATAATTTGGTAAAATACAACCCAAAGTTCACTTGCTCTGTCAAAGAGATTAAGATTAAACTGAAGAAGGTCAAAGTTATTAACATTTATACTACAGGGTATATAAGAAGTTAGTGGCTAGTTAGATACTGGCTTTCTAATTGGAGAGGAGCTTGTTTCTAACTCTTTATGTAAACACCAGCATTAGCAAAAGCTTGGGTGGTCTCAGCATTGTAACCCAGTGGACATATTTGATCCACATCTGTCTGAATGAAATGTCCTCAATGACCAGGCTTGCATTTAAATTGTAAACATGTCTCTTGATTACTTTCTGCGAACTGTGACAGCATTTGCAAAGGGAAAACTTCACAGTGATATACTTTGGGTTTGCTCTAAATTTGTTTTCCCAAATGCCAAATTCTCCTCCACACCATACACTTAGTTACAATCTTATTTTTGTTCGGCTCTTTGGACCAAGAGAGAAGATTACTGCAGCCACCAGAAAGGAGCACAGACATGACTTGATTGTTAATTAACTCCCATAGCAAGAGTGACTTTTACACAAGCAAGATTATTTATGGAATACCTTTTGCATTTTCATATCACATTATTCTCTGATTTTACAGTGCTATCTACTGCTTCTTGTCCTAAATCAAATGGCAAGTGAAACAAGGGTAAGTAAATTACACACAAGCCAGCAGGGTTAGGCATTGGAAGGTGATTTGGTTAAATGTTTAGTTGCACTGACCCAAACAATAGATCAATGACTGTGTTTTAGCAGGTTTCAAGCAGATCCAGTGTGGTGGACTGACCCCGGTTGGATGTCAGGAGCCCACCAAGCCACTCAATCACTACCATTGTCAGCAGAACATCGGAGGAAGAAAATAAGATGAAAAATAACCTCATGGATCAAGAAAAAGGCAGTTTAATAAAGCAAATGCCACGCATGGAAGCAAAGAAAAACAAAATATTTGGTCTCTATTTCCCATGAGCAGGCAATGACCAGCCACTTCCTGGGAAGTAGGATTTCAGTTTATATAGTGTTTGCTTTGAAAGACAAGTGTAATAACAAATGCTCCCTCACCTCTTTCCTCTTAGCTTTTATGGCTGAGAAGGCATCATATGGTATGATATATCTCTCCAGTCTGTTTGGCTCAGGTGTCCTGGCTGTGTCCCTTCCTAAAATCTTTCCCACCCTTAACCTACTGGTCAGGGAAGAATGTTCACAGAATTGCAGAATTACAGAATCACAGAATCACTAGGTTGGAAGAGACCTTTAGGATCATCAAGTCCAACCCATGCCCCAACACCTCAACTAAACCATGGCAGAATCCTGCATCTAATCATTTCTTAAAAACATCCAGGTATTGTGACTCCACCACCTCTCCAGGCAGATGATTCCAGTACTTTATCACCCTTTCCATAAAAACTTTTTCCTAAAAATGTTGGATAGACTAGATGCTGTCTGTTGCATAGATTTGAGGCTGTGTGAGCACTGCTGAGCTGTAGCTAAAACCCTGGTGTCTATTCTCACTTCCTTTCTAACTACCAACACAAAGCACAGAACTGTGAGGGTTGCTATCAGGAAAATTAACTCCGTCTCACCCAGACCCAGTACACCTGATAATCTCCCACTGCATTAGAATATTTTCTGAGGATTAACATGCTTTGGTTTGCTATGTGAGCAGCATAACTAGCAACCTCATACAGGGGGATGGATGAGTGCACAGTGAGCTTGCAGTCTCCTCCTCATACACTGTCATTATTCCTAGTGTGATCCACCAGAGTTTTGTATCTACAAAACCCTGCTTTCGACAGGTTATACTGCTACGGGGGATTGGCAAACATTCACAGGAAAAGGATCACACAAAGTTTGACCTGGAAATAATCCTTAGAAATTTATTTTGGCTGCTCTGCTAAAATTTGAGCCATAGAATATTTCTCCCACAAAAATGTGGAAGCTGGAAAGAGCTGCATTCAGTGATCTGTCCCACAGAAAGACCATTACCGTGAACCCTCCTGATCCACTGGTCAGTCTCCATCATCCACTTAGTGTGATTTCTTGCATCATCAGAAGAAGCCCTACATCTAAAACTGCAGTTTAGTCATCATCATTTTGCAGTGAATAAATACAGTTCCTTGCTCAAGCAGCTACAGCCCAGGACCCTTACAAACCTCTTTGAGCATAGGGAGCCCCTCAGAATGACACACTTACTAGTGCTATCACCTGAGCTTTTAAAATCTGTTGCAGTGCTTCGATATAAGGAAGGCAGTGTGTATGAAATTCTCACCCTCCCTTTGGAGCACAGCCTCACTGAGTACAGTGAGCGTCATCAAAGCTTTTCAGGCCCAATTGCCTACAAGTTACATGTGGCTGTCTCACCTCTCTGACGCTCCCTGTTTTATCTTTTCATCTACCACTGGTCCATCCCTCCATGCCTACTGACACAATAATATTGTCACCACGAGAAGCATGACTAGTCTGCCCAGAGTCTGCCCAGTTCTCATTTGGCCAGATGCTTGTGAAAGCAGGAGAGTGTCACATTACTATTTTATTAGTTAATCCAGTTGGCAATGCTAAGCAGATTAGTCTTCTAATGAAAACTATGTTACAAAAATTTTTCAGGGAGAAGAGTTTTCTTCTATCAGATGAATAAAAGTCTGTTATTTTGGAAGGAGCAGGACAGTTTATATTCAGCTTTTTGAAAGAAACAAAAATAAAATGTGGCAAAAACTGAAACATTTGGCACTAAAGAGCCTACATTTTTCATCAAAAAAGTAATTTCACAAATCTCCATTCTCCAAGAGATTTATTTGAACATTTAGAGGCCACAGAGAAATATATTTTTATTGATATTAATTATAATGACAATCCTAAAGCAAAAAGTTCATTTTATGAAAAGCAGAGGGTTTTGAAGATAAATACATTTTTGACAATGTAAATTGGCTAATTCTGTTGAACATTGATCTAATTTGACAGATGAGATTGTAACTGCACAAAAAAATACAATAGGGTTTCAAATTAAATAATCTACAAGAGTATTCTAAGTGGTTAGCATAAACAAACAAAAGATGAACAGAATCATAAGTGAGGTAGCTTCAAAGTGTTCTAAAAAAGCCCAAGCAGGAAACAAATATAAAGAACACACTCCAAATGAGATCATCTTGCCTATCTCAGGGCACAAAGCTGGCTGGTTTTTCTAACTTTGACTGTTAACAGTAACAATACAGCACCACATCCTAGATCCACCAAAATTAGCAGTGTCACCCACTCAAGAACCAGTTCCCTGGTTTCTAGGGTATATGTGATACTGAAGCCTGACTCTCTAATCCACATTACCATCTGGCAATCTACTGCAACAAGAGCAGTGCAATCTAGAGCAACAAGAAAGCATGAAAAGATGAGACAGGTTCTGTGCCCTTTTTAAAATATCAGTTGGGGTGGAGACGTTAAACACATTCCACTTCTTATCCATTCCTTTTCCTTGGGAAAGATTATTTGGGGAGCTAGTTCTCTACATCTAAATTCCATTTACTCATGAAAATAGAGCAGAAGAAATATGATAAAACTAGGAAATAGGCTCAAAGACATAAGTAATTCTTAGTCTGTAGATAGGAGTGTTACCAAAGAGGTACAAAAAGGTATGGGTTTGTGTGTGTATTATTAATGCCTTCTGCAAGCAATTATCTGAAGAAGAGGAAGAGTATCTCCTTAAGTAACTGTCCATAAAACAAGAAGAAAAATAAACCATGCAGTGTCAGCACTACAATACGAATAGCATGGTTTGGAGTTTTCATGCCACGAAATTAATACATCCTTGGAATAAGCCATAAATTATAAGTTCCTTAAAAATTGCTGCATCCAACACTTTTGGAATGCTGTATTACATTATTTTATCCTTATAGATGAAAACAAAATATCATAGAAGTAGATTTAAGGAATCAGCAGCAGTTTAGATAAAAGTGATCATGATTTGCTTCTGTTTGTTATATATAATAAGAATTAAGTCCAGACCAGTAATATGTATGTTTGATGGATTACAAGAACCAATTTTACAAAGCTGAAAACAATTATGAGCTAAATCATTTGGGAGAAAGAAATTAGACAGGAAATGTGGATAATAACTGGAAAGTGTTTAAAAACATTTTACCAGAGGTTTAAAAAAAGAATGAAAGCTGGACTAAATGTTGACTTGCATAAAAGTGAAACAGCTATGTAAATCAAAATAATTACACAAAAAAGGCATTTATTAGAATGTGAATTAGACAGAAGATAAGAACCACAGAAAAATAATAAGGATGGAAGCAAGAAGTAAGTTAAGGATACAACAAAAGATTTGTGGTCTTGACTACACACAACTGTAGCCATCTTAATAATATATGCAAAAATTGGTATATACTGTAAATAAATCTGATCTCTCTTTGAAGAAAAAAACAGACAAAATTAGTTCTGCCATAAGAAGACAATGCAATGCTGTTCATTCCAGTAAATCGGGAGAATGTTAAATAGCAATTTAAATCAGCAGACCTGCATGATTTACAACCAAGAGACTTAAAAGAGCTGGCTGAAGAAAATTCCAAGCCCCATGGATATTGCTTTTTGCTAAGTCTGAGAACACTGGAGACATTCCAAGAAGGACAGGGGGAAAAAGAAAAAAAAAAAAAAAAAGCACCAATATCTCACCAGTTTTTTAAGTTATATGTGTAACCCAGGTGATTGAAGCCCTTTCAGCCTGAGCTGAAAGGATAAAATAATGTAAAAGCTAATAGAGGGCTAGAGGTGTGTATGCAATTAACCCTAAGCAAAATGGTTTAGCAGAAACAAGAAGTTCTTATAAGCAAGGAACTCAGCGTATTTACTGGCCTTAGGAAGCAAAAAAAGGCAAATGTTGCCAGGCATATAAAGGACAAGGTGGGCCAGCAAACCAAAGTCTTTGAAGTCTGCAAAGAACCTGTGAACAAAAGTAACAAACAGCACTGGCATCAGAAAAGTCAGTGTCTGACAGAGCCCGTATGGATGTGAATAACCTTCCACATAGAATAAAGCACCTTTGAAAAGCAGATCCTTCATCTTTTGTAGCAACACTTTTTAAGCCCCCCAAAGTTGGCAGTTTTTGTAAACCTGTCTCCTGATTTCCAATGTCCTCTTTTCCAAACTGATATTCAAGCAAGGTTTTTCTGATCCAGAAGCAGGGGAAAAAGTCATCAGTGAATCTGGTACTGTTTACTGGGAGTCATTCAGCACAAAGATGTTTTCTGTATTAGTACAATTCTGAATCAGTGAACTAGCTCCTAACCAGGTAATGCAGCAAATAATTGTTACAACTTGCTAACTGGTTAGGGTTAACTGTGTGTAACATCTCCATTGATTTATGACTGTCAGGTTCACAGGTTACTTAGATTGTTCAATTTAGCACTTTTCCCCAGCTTTCAATTGAACATTTTGAACCAGGTGTTCAATGGATTGATCGATATAAAGTACAATAGGTCTCTGCACCGGTCCATAAACAAAGCTGATTTTTATAGCCTTGGTGTGATTTAAACCTTTAACGCTTTAAACCATTCTGCAGCACTCTTGCCATGTAAGCATATGCTTCTCTTCACTTTCCTTAATTGACATCAGGTTGTGACTTAGCAACACGCAGGGCAATGAAAGCTGCTGTATGCCTGTAGGGCCTGATCCTGCAAATGTGTGTGCCTGACACTGCATGCAGGTAAGTAACTCCTCTGATCCCAGTGAGGCTATTCACATATATAACCCTGTTAAGGTGAATTAGTTGCAAGACAAGGACTGACATTTGAATATTGAGCTTTGTGGTTAGGGACAGCTTTCCTAGCACTCAGAGGCCGTGGGGAAAGGCAAATCTCATTTGCTCAATGTGACTTACAAAACTTGCACGATTTCTCCCTATGCCAGGTTCTCTCCTCCCCATAAAAACAGAGACTCATGTGTTCACCTTTGCAGCCTGCCCCCCACCTTGTGACTGTACATATCAGATGCAGCTTTGTAGGGGCTCATGCTCACCTGCCAGCTGTATTTGATTCCTTCCTGGTTCAGGCAGGAAAAGGAAAACATCAGGAGAGGAGTGAAATGCAGATGCAACCCTCAAGGGTCCTCAGTCTGTAGACCTCTTACTGGATACCAAACCCTAGGTCTGCACCATGGCATTTAAGTGAACCCACCAGATAGGTCACCCCCACTGCATGATTTTGCCCAGTGTTCACTCCAAAATTTAGCAAAAACTAGAGTTTCAAAGGTTTGGAGAATGAACACCTCAAATCAGGTTTTGGGAAGGGCCTCACTCTCAGTGCTGCTTGAAGTGCAAATGACAGAGCAAGGAAGGCTCTTCAGTTCTGAAGGCAGGGTTACTCTCATGAAGCAGCTGAAAAGGAAAGGGGTGCTCCCACTTTCATTCCTCAGCACTTCACTGATCTGCCGTTCACACATGCACACCCATCACATTGTTCCTGAGTAAGTGCTGCTTATTTGGCTGACCTTCACTGGAGATTTTTCTAGTATGGAGAGAGTCTGTCTGAGTAAATAGCCCTCAGGCATGTGGAAAATGGGTAGGGATAACAGATGAAGTCAACACATGGAAGAATTTACTGTCTTACCCGGAGGTAAGAAGCAGATCCTCCTTAAGTACTTAAACAACTACAAATGTTTTCCACTCAGTGTTGGTATAAAATAATAACGAAAATAACGAGGCCTTCTTTCTTTTAAAAAGTGGGAAGAGAAGGGAAGTGAAGGGAAGGGATAAGGGGATGAGGAAGGTGAGAGGGGAGGAAGGAAAAGGGGAAGATTAAAAAAAAAGGATAGCTCTCCGGGCTATGACCACAGTCCAACTTTCTGCTCACACTAAAAGGCACAGAAAACGTGAAACAGTTGCAAAAGTCTTAAAGACCAAGTTAAATGACTGCCACAGACCAGGATCTTTTAATATCTGTTGAGTTGAGTGTCACAGACTACACATATTTTTGCATTTAACACAAATTTAAATAGTATACATAAATGGAGCACTGACAGGAGAATCAGGCAAGTACTTTTACTTTAAAAACATCTTCCTTCTATGTTGCTATTTCACCTTGAAAAAGTGCCATATTCAGCATCCCAGACCCTGGACCCTGAGCACCTTCCTTTGACATCGATCCCTGTGGATCAACCTCTTTGAGCCTAGCAGAAGTGTTTGAAAAAGGGTCAAGTTTGGGTCTCAGAGGGTGTATTTTGAATCAACTTTCTTATGTTCTTACTCCATCAAAACCTGTGAAAAGGAAATGAATCATGTTTGGATTTCTGCAAGAAGCTGGGGATTATGCAAATTATTTCCTGATATATTATAAGGAGAAATGCTTGTTTTCATAAATAATGTATTTATCTAAAACTGTAGCCAAATAAAAGGATCTCATTCCTTAGCAGTTAGATACAGAAACTGCTATAACTTAAAAAACTGCAAATGAAAAAGTAACTTCTTTTATGAAGCTACCCTCATAAAATAGATCTTGTTACAAGAAGTTGCTGTAAAATAGAAACAGCACTAAGAGCAGAATTGTGTATGTTTGGAACAAGATTTTACCTTAAATGTTATTCAGTAAATGAAATTGTTCTAGCTATTACTAGAACAATCCATCCAAGTATTTTTTATTGCCATCTTCTTTTATAAACTCATTGAAAATTTTGAGGGATGAGGACAGAAAATCAAGAAACAGTTTCATAAGGAACGAACATATTTTTGCTGATGATTTCAAGGCCAGTACAGCTGCCACCAATGACCTGGGTGAGGTCCAGTGTTGCCCCTCAGGCACTCTAGAACTTGACAGCTGAGTCACAATGAATCTTCAAGACAGTGAGGTTCACTTTAACAGAAAAGGAGGGACAGTCTGATGATGACTTAACCATTTTATTGTTGACAGTGTGCCAATCTTAACTTGCTTGGAGCAAGTGAGGATGCTCCTTCTAGAGCTACATTTGCACCCGTGCAATGTTGTTATGGTGTTTAGCACAATGGGCTGCTCTTCAGCTCTTAGAGATCCAAGACACTACAGCTCTGCTACTAATTATGATGAGCATGGACATGTTTGTTTTCGCTCAGGAAAAGGTTGTTAAGTTGTCATTGAGAGAAGTAAAAGATGGGAAAAAAAGATACTACAGTGTTTTAATTTTAAAATAACTTTTAAAATAAAAATTGTTGCAATAAAATATAAGTTTGGGTTTTTTTGTGTACACATCATTGCACATGAAGATTATTTGTAACCAATCCCATTCTTGACCAAAATTAGAATAATGATATATACTAATTCAAAAAATTCACAAACTAGGCCCTTTGAAAACTTTTGTACAAACAACATCAGACCCTCAATTTCTAATGGTTGTTTATGAAGTTCATGAAGTTCATTTTTTTTTGTTCGGCCATGTCCCTGAAAGAACCCTAAACTATTAAACAAATGTTAGGCCGACCTGTGTCCAGACAAAAATTGTGAAGTTCTGCAAAAACGGTCTTTTTGAAACTCTTCATTAGTAGGCACCTCTGATAAAAACTATCTGCCCTGCAATATCTCAAGTCTATTAATGTCTGTTGTAAATTTCCCCTTTCTGCCCTGGAATGAAAGACACAGAACTACACTTCAAGGAACTGAATTCCATAGCCAGGTAGCTTAATTTGCCAATCAGTTTCATCCATAAAACATAGTCTACACATATGGATCACATCGTAGGGAATTCAAAGTTGAATGAAAAGGAGCAGCTGAGTGAAAAAGGAACAGAGGATGTAGCTATATCCTGCAAAGCTTTTTCTAAACAAGTACTAAAAATCTTAAAATTCAACCACCACTGTACCAAATGGTCTCAGTCAGATACAAAATTACCCATATTCAACCATAAGCAAGGCCAGACCTTTTGAAACTGTGTTACAGAAAGGTCTCAGCTCCAGAAAAAAACAGTGGCTTGTTAAAATGAAGCATTAACGTTTAGACATAGACAAAACTGCCTGAGATGAAAACCTGCCATAAGCTCACGGCACCTTCAGACAGAAAACACACAAATAGATGAAGAGCCTGTTTTATATACTCACCAGGAAGCTGAAAGAACAAACTCACTTTATAAAGGCATTTTCTGGAAAAAAAATATTCGCAATTCAAAGAACAGCTAAAGAAAAAAATTTCAAGACAACTTCAGTTAGAAGAATCACAGTTATTACTTGTTAAAGAGCATTTAAATGGTGTATTTATAAGGCATTCCTAGGAAGCCTTCATCTGCCAGTAAACTCTTCCAGGTCATCTGTAGAGCACTGGTCAAACACAAGAACCACAAACTTGCTGAAGCCTGGTCTGCCTTTTATTAAGAGAAGGACCTTTTTGAGAACTTTAGAGCAAATTAATTGATTTAGTTACAGGTAAGACAATCTCAACCCTTGTTTCCCACATTGCCTCCTGCTATGGAAATGTTACCTTGTCATGTATCCAGAGCAGAGCTTCAGGACGGTAATGAATATGAAGCCAAAATTTCTTTTAGTGACCAGTTTTCTAAATGTGGGCAGGCAGTCATATGCACATGCACTAATCAAGCTTCCCTCTTTCCACAGGAGGCTGCTTAAAGAGATATATGGTAGTAGGATTTGTGCTATGTTGCTCAGGGAAAAGGGAACAGATGGAGAAAATTTAATTCCCAGGGCCTATGGCTGCTAGGGGATTCCCTCATGCCACTTAAGTCTTTGAAGTAAAAAGAAAGAAACTTTCTCAAGCCACGAAAAGAAAATTTTACTCCTTACTAACTTGTCTATTTATTTTTAAAAACTCTTTCAGCAGAGAAAACATTTCTCTGCAGCAGATATAACAGCTGCCCCAGATCCATGGAGCAATCCCATGGTGCACTCTGTGGTTGTCCTGCCAATTTCCTTTTTAACTAAACCACAAAATGATGGGATGCCAACCACAAGAGAGCATATTATTCTGATGTTCAGCACTTACGTGTGGAGAATGTTAACTGACCCTTTTTATTGATTAATTGAACCTTTGAATGCCATTAGGGAGAGGGTAAGGTTATAGTTTCCTACTGAGTGAGATAGGCAAGTGACACAGAGGGCTTATAAATCACCCAGCTCACAGGGGCTTCAGCAGCCATGTAAATGTACAGATGTGGACAAAATAAACATTAATTGTGTTGTTAGTCACATGAACAGAAACACACAGACAAGTGTTACTTTGAAGAAAGCAAACTAATTTTAATCATGGTACATACAGCTATTATTGATGACAGTTGGCTGCTGGGTTGAAGCATCTCAGGGTGCTCAGTCAGAATGCTGGAAAGCCAACAGGACTTGGCAACATAGCACAGGAGTCACCAGCACAAAGCTGTCAGGCAGGTGTGACTGACCCCAGGTGATGGGGTGATGTCTGGGGACATAGCAGTCCACTGAGAGCCTCCTGGCAGGGAGGGCTGCTTGCTTAATACATTGTGAGCAACCAAAAATGCAAGTATTGAGGATGCAACCAGGAGAGGACTGAAGACAAGTCAACAGTAACCAAAATCTTATTGTCCTTTTTAAAGCCATGGGGTCTGCTTCCCTTCACTCCTCTGAACTCTAATGTCCAGTCAACCTCTAAGAAAACAAAGCAAGATAATATTTAAACTGCAATTTAAGCCATGGTAGAAGAAAAAGTGACCCAAGTAATGCTGGGGATCTTTTGGCTAACAGAGCTGCTCTTTTGTTGACTCAGCTTAAAAGAGTAAAAAATCTTTGTATTTATTTTAGGAAACATCAAAGGAGCATCCTCCCAATCCTGACTGTACCCTCTAGGTACTTGTAGTGATTATTGCAATAGCAGCTGTTTTTTGATCTGATCTAGCCAACAACTATGAACTTACTCCTTGGAATAGGGAGTCTAGCTTCCTTGGTCTTTCCTCTTCCATCTCATCCTGTCAGAGAGTAGAAAGCAGTTGCATCCTTGAAATTAAAGTCCTTCCAAAGACTCATTTATTTGCAGGTTTCGGATCCCAATGTGGAGCTGGAAGGAGATGAAGGGGAATTTATTTGTGTTATAAATATCCCTGCAAGAGGAGGAGTGTGGAAAATTACATGCATTAAGATATAATCTCTCCTCTATCTTTTGACCACCACCGTCTCACTTCGCCTGCTCCAGTCCCTCAGAAAGCGGCCAGCCCAGCTGAAGGAGCGTGTTTGCAGGCTGCATCAATGTGAATTGGAGTTACAACCCCTTTCTGGGAATCTACCTTGAGGTGCTCCCTGAATTTGCAGCAAAATTTCATCCTACACACTGCCTCCTCACTGAAGTTCCTCAGTGGCTTAAACTGTTGGTTTCCACCAAAACTAGTGCGAACTCCAACTCGTGGCATAGTATCCTCCAGCTGCAGGCAGGGAGAGTGCTGACACACATCCTGTTAGGTCCTGCACACTCTCCCTTCACCCACCCTTGTGTCCTAAACCCACAGAGGGACAGCCAAACCCCTGGTACTGAGGGCATGCTGCCCCATCCTTTGTGCAGCCCCTGCACAAAGCAGCAAAGGTCAGGGTCAGATTCTCTTGGGGAAAATCTAGGCAAACATTTAATGCAAGGAAGCATGCAGCATTTAACCTTATGGCTGTCTCTACGCAGAGATAATATTTATCAAATTGTCCCTTCTCTGGCATAGCCTAGTGGAGGGGCATCCCCAGGCTACAGGGATCATCTGGGCTCAGGAGCGAGGGACTGTGGCCACAAGAGAGGTGGTAAGAGGTGAAAGCTGCTTGGTTTCTTCTCTTACGTGCCGCCTCAATACACAGGAAAATTAACTTGCACCAGAAAAGAAGAAAGTGCAAATTAGCTTTTCATTTCACAAATGAAGAAGGAGAGGCAAGACAAACTATGCTGCTCTCAGGTCCAATTCCTTTCATGTATACTTCCTGGGGCAGTGCAGTTATGTGCCTACCTAATAGCTCAGTCTAGCTCCAGGTAAGCAGTCATTAGTTTTCTTGGAAATTCTCTAGCAGTAAGATACAAAAAGTGGGTAAATTTATTCAGTCCTTAGTGTTGAAGTATATATAGAGAGAGCTGTATAGATAATGCACGTATAAATACAGATACAGGGGTACACACACAAAGAGCTTAATAAAAAAAGATAGATCTTTAGATGGTACTACTTTGTGTAGGGTTGGAATGGAAAGAAAGAAAAAGAGGGGGACATACGAATTTATTAAGCTCAGGCATAATTGCCATGAATAAATGTTAATGCATAAGGATGAACTTTTATTTTTACTTTATACATATTAATAGGATGCCTCTTTGTGAAAGAGTGACATCAGACATTGATAAATTTGACAGAAGTGAAAGGAAAAAATGGTTGCACTATTAGGAACATTCCTGAGGTGGTGTAGAACGGTGTCTTTGATACATCAGCCTTCAGTCTCTGAGCACATTCGTATTAACTTGTGTGTACATCCAGAATTCAAATGAGCTGCTCCTTTAGATGCTGACTTTTAGCAGCAGTCCCACCAGACAGTCTGGAATAAAACCTACAGTTTCAGAATGTGACATTTCTCAGTACAGTTTGTGCCTGCTGACTCTCTTAGAAGATTAGAGAAAGAGGAAGCATATAGCAGGTCGTTAAGGACCCACACAAGGCTGAAAAGTGAAAAAAAAAAAATCTTCAATGAGCACTCTGCTCCAAGTACACTCTCCTATGCTAAGAGATCCATGCAAGGCTGTGTTTATAATATTGCTGAAAACAGAGAGATGACAAATTCCTTGGAATGTATTTATTTAAAGGAAAGTGAGGGCTAACTACTGCTGTCTGAATGCCTCAAAAATGTCTGAACACTAGTGCATTGCTCAACATGGATCCTCTTCATAACCCTTCAAGAAACTTCTGAGAAAACAGTGCTACACACCTGCAAGATATGTATTTGTCTGGCAACATCGTACCAGTACAGTAAGAGTCTGAGAATCTTACAGTAAAGCCAGCATAAACAGGTGCATCATACGGCTTAGGATTCAGAGTGGGCCTAGGAATAAATAAAAAGCTGAAGCCATGTATATTTTTCTCATTAGTCCATCGCTTTTAAAAACTACACATCAGGAGGCTGGAATTTTAAGATGGGAGTCAATACTACTGACACACATTTCTGAAAATTTAAAATTAATAAATAAATAAATACCAAGAAAGGAAAATATTTGGGAATTAAAAAGGAGGCAGCCATGGAAAATGAATGCATAAAGAGAAGAAAAAGAGATGAATGAATGTTGTTTTAAAATCTTGTTTTATAGCAATTTGGGCTTTTCAGTGAGATTCCTGTTATAATGTCTGCTTCCAAAAGACAACAGGAAAAGCAAAATTCTTTTTTAAAAAGTAAAGTTTTGAATGACTGTTTTTCTCTCCTTTCTTTCATTAACATGCAAGTACTCTCTTTGGAGACAGATACAGAAATAAGAAATAAGTATTCACCTTTCTGATCACCACATAGGAAAATACAATTGGTTTTTTATCCTTTTTTTCTCTGGTTTCATAAAACAGTTAAAAACACTGGGGGTTTTTTTTTTTTCTCTTTTGAAAATATCAGAGTATCCTTTAGATAAGCAAATGTAGGACATCATCTATATTTTACTTTTTTTTTTCTTAGATGTCAACCATGAGGCTGCTGGCAAATTAATTAGCATGTATAGCCAAGATTATGAGTAACAAACTAGCAACAAACATTAGCTCTTTTATGCTAAAACCAAGCATTTGAATCTATTCAAGACAAACAGTTTTTATCAGACCTACTGTATATTTGAATCTCTCAATGCCTAGTATCACAGCATGCCTAGTAGTTAAAGCTAATTAAAGTAATAATACACACCTGTTAACTGTGGCGATATTGTGCCTAGCATCAGACTGCTTAGAATTACTAACACAAACTGGCTGAAGGGTTGAAGATGCAGTTTTCATGATTCTGCTGGCTAAGAGAAGCCTCACACCCTCATCCTGTTATCAGTAAAATAAGGCAAGAGTCCTATTTCAGAGCAGAGGCCACAGCCTAACAGACCAACCATCTTACTGATCATTTTTGTCTTCATAATCAGGTGGACCAATTTTCCTCTTTTTCCCCTGCCTGAAACAAGTGGGGTTTTATTAATGCCTCTATTAAAAGTACTCCAACTGCTTACTAGTGCTCTAAATTGCTGCTAAGTGTTTAACACGTTTTACCTTCTCTTAAAGAAGCCAAATATCTGCAAGCCTATTCAAGATGGGACCTGAGTTTTCCCTCACCCCACGTTTTCAGCATCATCAACATCAGCATTTCAAGCAAGTATCATTGTCTTAAGAGCAGAATGCTTCTGCATGACAGAAGTGCTCGAATACTGTGCTGCTATTCAACAAAAATTACATTCAAAAACCAAAGATAAGCAAAAAGATTTTATTTAAGAGCTCCTGATTCTAGAAAGCAATATGTTTACTGTAAGGAGAGAGGTGTTTTATTTAACTGGCAATGACCACCCTTACTCTGAGCTGGCAATGACCTGCAACAGCAAATACATCCAAGTGTTTTATTCATCCATGGATACTCATTTTCCTCCTCCTGCAGATACATTCTTTCTATGTGTCCAGTGGCTAGAAGCCAAAAACTCATTTTACGCTTGATAATTCATAGCTAATCAGTGCTAATCTGTTTGGGAAAACATGTATTGCTCAAGCACAAAGAGAATCGGATCCATTCAGCTGTTTTGTTGGTGACAGATCACCACCAAAAGCAGCTCTCTGACCTCTTCCATGGGACCCACATGGAGGTTCACTCACTCATGCAAGTTGCTCCATACCAAGAAGTTCATCTTTTTGAGACCCGGACATTTAAAATGAAAGTAACAATGATTCTACTGCAATGTGCACCAATTTCACTATTCACGTCTCTGAGAGTAGTAGTCACCACTAATACAAGTTTACTACCGCAAAGCTTGTAGGAGCCTGGCTTGTTCCTACTGAGACCTACTCAAACAAGCAAACAAACAAACAAGAGAGCTTTGTTAGGAAGGTACACATCATACCAGCTTTGCTTTGAATTTATGGAACTTGAATTTCTATAGGGCAGATATCCATCAGCCCAACATTTTATGTGGGTGTCTATATGGGAAGACAAGTATCCGCTAGGGAAAGCGGGAGCTTCCCTAGGAATGGAGAATGTAAACCCCCTCCATCCAAATTATTATAATTCTGCAATTAAGGGCTTTCAGGCAAAGATTTGGGAATAGGAATAACAGTTCTTTACTAGGAATATTAACAATACATATGTAGTAGTACAAAAAACATGCAAACAAAAAAAAAATCCTAGAAACCCTGACAGAGTCTGAAATACAACCTGACACGCTGTTGGGCAGGGTGTTGGAAACAGTCCAAATAAATTCTCTTGGAGTAACAGATGCGGTTGTGTGGAGTAGAGATGAGCCTGTGGAAAAAGGGTCCAGTGATGGCGAGAAGAGTCCGGTCTTGCTCCAGGAATCCAGTGGAAAAACCTGATACCTGGTGTTCCTGAGTCTCTGTTTTTATCTAGGTAGTAACGGTTGGGTACCTCCACCACTGGGTGGAGCATCTCACAATGGGATGATGGAATGTGTCATGTGATTGGTGAGCCTTAATGGGCCATTATCAGCAGATATCCCCCTGGAGGGAGGATGGTGGTGAAAGAGATAAGAAACACTGCCCCACCCAGTTTTAACAGCTGGGCCATTATCAGAAAGCATCAACCCCCTCTCTCTGGAGTTACAAAAGATAAAGAAAAAACATTTCCCCAACTGCTTTCAACAGATTAAATAGAATACATTTTTTTGGTTCTATAACCCAAGACAATGGGCAACAATTAGGAGCAAAATTCATATTGCTGAATCATGGAATGTGCTGAGCTAGAAAAAACACACAAGGATCATCGAGTCCTACTAATGGCCCTGCACAGAACCATTCCCACGAGTCACACCATGTGCCAAAGACTATCATCCAAACACTTCTCAAACTGTCATACTTGGTGCTGTGACCACTTCTCTGATGAGCCTGTTCCAGTGCCCAACCACCCTCTGAGTGAAGGACCTTTTTCTAATATCCAACCTAAACCTCTCCTGACAATTTCTGGCCATTCTCTTCGGTCCTGTCACTGGTGATCACAGAGAAGATATCAGTGCCTGCCCCTCCTCTTCCCTTCACAAGGAAGCTGTAACTGCAATGAGGCTTCCCCTCAGTCTCCTTCAGGCTGAGCAGACCAAGTGGCCTCAGCAGCTCCTCATATAGCTTCACCTCCAAACTTTCACCATCCTCATGGCCCTTCTTTGGATGTGCCCCAATAGTTCAATGTCTTTTATGCGTTATGGCACCCAAAACTGTCCCCAGCACTCAAGGTGAGGCTGCCCCAGTGCAGCACAGAGCAAGACAATCCCCTCCCTTGCCTGGCTGGTGATGCTGTTCCTGATGCCCCCCAGGACACCCTTGGCCCACCTCACGGTCAGGGTGCTGCTGGCTCATGTTCAATTTGCCAGGATCCCCAGGTCCCTTTCATGAGACTGCATTTTCCAGTCTGTATGTATATCCAGGGGCAGTCCACAAACACAAACTTGAAAATCGCAGCTTCCCCACAAAAACAACTGTAGACTGGGAAGCAAATGGAAATAAATACCCCAAATTTAGTGAAATCTAGCAACACTTGGCTTTGAAACCCTGGGAAGACATCAGACAACAAATATTGATTTTACTTCATGCAAAGTAATGTTTACGTTATTGCTGAAAAATTCCATTCCTGATATTTTCCTGTAGGTGTTGAGCCATATGTTTCTGCCTAACACAGCAAAGGCACAATTAAGCTCCTCTGTAGGATGGTATTCTGCCAATGCCAGTGCTCTCCCAAGCAGGAGCACTGCAGAGAGGGGAGCCAAGGCACACACAGGCTGCGGGCACTCCTGCGTCTCGCCCTCAATCCAAGGGCTCAATTTTGAGTCGAGGCTGCTGAGGCATGTCTCAGCTCAGCTTGACGGATCCGTCGGCTGGGTATTCAAATGCGATGTCGTCCCAGTCTCATCTGGAATGCCTGCATGACAGCTTTTCCCACTCACCCATTTTTTTTTAATTCATTAAAAATAAGACAGCACGAGCCTCTGAGAAACCTGTCTGTAAAATAAAGGTCTACATTAAAGCCAGGTATGAAAAACTATCTTCCTGACAAGCAGTTGCTATTTGGAGGTGCATCCATCTCTCAGGGAATCGGTTACGTGCCAGCAACAGAGAAACAATCCCATACAAACAGCAACATTAGGAGAGTCTTAAGGCTGAAATTTAAGCACTAAAAAGACAGAGTGCACCTCAGGAAAAGCTAGATTAGCTACCTTATCACTGCCTGCAAGCATACATACAATATTACAGCCCTTAATTAAACAGACATGTTTTCTCTCTGACAGAATGAATCAGATGGTCTTCTAGATTTTCGGCGTTTGGCATATATTAACCATTTGTCTCTTTACTGTATGTCCATAATTTAATTAGCATAAAAGCCCCCTGTCCAATGTTCACTCGGTCATCTTTTTATATCTCAAAGGTACTAATTTTAATAATTTCATCAGTACATATGTATAATGCATTTCACAAGATATTTTTCTCTTAAGAGACAGATGTACTTCTTAGCAGTAATTCATTACTTATTACCTCGCAAGCTGTTTTTCACACAAATAAACTCACAGTTCCATTACCAGTATCTTTTAATGATGTTTCTGTTTCAGATTGTTTTATCATTGGAGTCTAATCCAAATTTTACTGAACTTTCCCATTAATTTCAGTGAAAGGCTCTGTTCTTCATTTTCCAAGGCAGCTCAAAGCACATCTCAGGAAAATCTGAGTACTATTTATTCAGAAAGACATTTTAAAATAGAAAGCAAAATATTTCTTTAACATTAAATTGCTTCTCTAATGAGCAAAACATCCTGCAGAGGTTTTTCTCTAGTTAGCTGAGAGCACATCCTAGAACACAGTAAGGGAAAGAAACCTGCATGTTGAATGATAAATGGGAGCAGGGTGTTTCCAGAATTACTTCAGAGGGCAGCACAAATGAGTTTCATATGTAGCCTTATAAAATCATCATGTTGGGCAAATCTGAAAACTTATTCAAAATGGTAATGTTAAGACTGAGAACAGATGGCATTACTGAGGGTGTTAGAAGAATAAGGTGGTCTCTGGATCTCTGGGCTATGCACCACCTATTCCATGCTCTTAAACACAACACTGAATCTTAGAAGATTTCCTGCTGGGGGGACACAGTCTGCAAAGAGATATAACATTGAAAAGCAGAGTCTCTGTAGAGTGACCCTTCCTTTATTGCACACTCCTGAGATTTCACCTGGATTACTGCATCCAAATTAAGAAGGACACTGACCTGTTATACAGGTTCAGAGGAGGGCTACTAAGGTGATCAGGGGGCTGCAAAACCCCTCCTATGAAGTCAGACTGAAAGAGTTGGTGTTGTTCAGCTTAGAAAAGAGAAGGTTCCAAGAAGACCTTGGAGCAGCCTTCTAGTACATAAAAGGGAGTACAAGAAAGTAGCAGAGGGACTAATCACAAGGACATGTAGTGATAGGACAATGGAAAAATGGCTTAACACTGAAAGAGGGCAGGTTTAGATTAAGTATTAGGAAGAAATTCTTTACTATGAGGGTGGTGAGACACTGGAACTGGTTGCCCAGAGGATTTATGGATGCCTCATCCCTGGAAGTGTTCAAGGCCAGATTGGATGGGGCTTTGGGCAACCTGATCTAGTGGAAGGTGTCCCCTACTCATGGCAAGGGAGTTGGAAGTAAATTATCTCTAAGGTTCCTTACAACTCAAAGCATTCTGTGACTCCCCTGCAACTCTCTGCACTCAGCATATTTCTGGTTATTGGGACCCTAGACTTCACACAGCAAAGGACTTAGGTCTTTGAGGACCTTCTGAAAATCCTACCTTATTTTATAAAGTCCTTGTGCATTTTACAACCACAAACCTCTCCAGTCACTCCCACTCATTAAATTGAGTGGTACAAACTATGAGCACATGTGAAAGCCAAATCAAACTGGGATTTCACTACAATAAACATGGCGATCAGAGAATGCCAAAGGGAAATAATCCATTTAGGTATGAAGCAGGAACACCAATATCTCCAAGTTCCATGGTCCTCCTTAATGGTTACCTGATTTCACTATTTATAACATGATTAACTCTTGAAAAGAATTCTAAAACTTGTAAAGGATACTGAGAACTTTGCTATATAGAAAATCCATCCATATCTTACCTCTTGATTTCCTCCTCTCCCTTTTCTCCAAACTTAAAATTTCTGGTGGTTTTTGCTGTTAAGTAGATTCTATGGTTTCAATGATTTGGAAAGAGTAAATGGGAGATTTAAAAAAAATAAGTAGTTTAAACATTAATTTAATAAGTATGTTTCATTAAGTAAGGAATATTGAGTACTAGTTCCTCATACTTCATACAAAGAGAAGGGAAGCGTTACCCTAAGGGCACCTCATGATGGGGGACAACCACGCATATCAAAATAGTAAAATAGCAAAATACTAATTATCTATAATATATGGGTTTTTTCTATAGGGTGGGACTGGTGATTGACCTCCTGGATATTAGAAACTGAGAGGACTTGTTACACAATTGACTTTCTTTCCTTGTCACTACAAACTTATTCCCTATAGTTTCTTTTGTAATGATTTATTCAGCAGTTTATTAAAACATAAGAAAGAAAAGAACTTGTCATTCTTTCCTGAACTTTCACAAAAGGATGAAGAGATTTAAGCAAGAGAAAAAAAAATGAGATCCCGTATTCCTTACTTATCAATAGCAGAAATTCATCCTAATAAGGATTACTCCTACACTGACACCACAGCTCTTCCTGTTGCTATAAAACTATTCACAAGTTGCATATATTTCCATATTTGATCTGCATTAATATTAAAATCCTCCTGAAGTTTCTGGAAAGATTTACATGTTTTATCATCAGATAAATCCTTTATTATCTTGTACCAAAAGTTCATTCTTCTTTAAAATGCAATAAATATTTAATTTGAACAAACAAAGCAAAAGCAATTAAGGAAAAGAGGCGCCCTAAGAAAAAAAGAAATCTGGAGATTGAATTCACAACTGCGTTTGCTATCTGCGTAAGAATTTCTAGAGTCAATACCAAATAGAAAAAGAAGTAGCAAACACCAAATCTCATATGTAGAAGTCAGAAGAGATACCAGAGTATTGTCCTCGAGCATTACATTAGCCATGCACTGCTATATTAGATGGATGAGCAGCAGAAGAGGCAGGATATTGCTGTGGTTGCTGGAGACAGAATGCAAGAGGGAGGTGGCATGACAGGACTGAATAGAGGGCAAACCCTCCAGTAACACTGGCAGTAGGAAGGGATAAGCAAAGCTCAGTATCTTTTGGATTTTGTTACCCAGGAGCTAGAAGATGTTGAAAGGTTTTACTTACTTATGGTCAATCCTTTGGAGTTGTAAATCTCACAAGAAGTTGCTCAGCAGATCAGAGACTTCTCAAGAACAGCACACCTTGTGTTGCTTCAGCACTTCACATCCACCTCCCAAGAAGTGTGCGGAGAGTTGCATGGAGGAAGGCATTAACAAGAGAACAGGGAGAAGAAAGGAGGAACAGAAGCTCATCTTTCATTTGTACAAACATATTACAAGAAAAGAGTTAAATAGATTTAAAGGGAAATAATTTTTAAAGTATTGGGATCTGCATGTGAGGCAAATTTCATTGTCTTTCAATATAGCCTTGATCTCAATGACTGTTTCACTCAGAATATACACAGCAAATGCTGCAGGTCTCACTCCTGATCCTCCTAAGCAGTTTACTCCTACCGTAAAAAAAAAAAAAAAAAAAAAAAAAAATCACCTTTATCTTATTTGGCTATCTCTCTTTTCATCTCTGCTGTGGCTTGCAATCCCCTTCTCTGTGCCATCTGTCAGCAAGACAGGCCAGGGAAATACAGAACCACTGGTACTTACAACGCTTGAAACTCCTGGATAAATCATTAGAGAACATGCTGTAGGGAACAACTTCACAATGACAAAGAAATAAAATCAATCTTATAATAAGTCTTCTCAAATTCTTGTTTCCATAGGTTCAATCCTCAGTCATTCCCATAGAAAACTCTACCCAAAAGGGAATGAAAAAGGAAAAATTGTCTGAGGTTTCCCTCTGAGAACATTTGACTTCTTCCTCAGAAGTGTGAGAATTTCCTCTCCATGCTTTATGAAGCAATGGTGAGGGGATTAGCCTACAACTCCATGAAATTTTCCCAGAGCCACAGGGGCTGTGTAATCTCCATGATAGCTTGCTCAAATGGCCTCCTGTAACACTTAAAATATAGGACAGGTGTTACCACTTTAGCTATAGACCCACACACCCACACAGAGAACCCAGAGACAGAGGAGTGAGGTGGTGTCTTGGGGTCAACAAATACTCTTACTTCATAAACTATGCAAAAAAAAAAAAAAAAAGAAAAAAAAAAAGAAAAAAAAAGAGGAGGAGGGAGGCTTCTCAGGTGAAGATGATATGAAAATAATAGGTTTTCTCTTGGTATTGTTACTTTAGAGGGGAGTTGATAGTTTCCTATTCTCCAGTATTCAAACTAGCACTAAAACATTGATGCATCATGCAGGACAACACTAAGCTTTAATACAGATCTTCTCATATAAAAAGCCACCAAGCAACTGTGTTTCTAGGCTTGCTATCTAGAGAACACATAATCTTTAACCTGTCACAAGTCTTCCTTGCTCTCAGTGTTTATTTCATGTGATATCCTTCTCCTGCCATTTCCATTTCAGAGTAACTTCTTTTACCTCCTCCCACTCCACTAAAATTCTGATGTGTCACTGCAGCTAAAAGTAAGGGGTAGTCACTGATGTTGTCGTATTTGTGGAAACACTGTGCAGATGATCCACTGTGCTGACAACCTGAAGACTGCTTTTTTGATCTGGTACTCGCATTTCCTCCTCCTCTGCCACTTCCCAAAAGTCAAAGTGGGTGTGTCCATGTGTCATTCTCTGTGTGCGACACTGGTTTTTAGGATTTTTTTCTGTGTGCAAATAGTTTTGACTGAGGTCACTGGGTTTTGTTTTGAAGACCCCAGGATTAATTTTTCCTTTCATACCTGCAAAGAAGGCAAAGTTTCATATCAGTATCATTCATCAAATCTGTGATTTCATGAAGGTAAAATGGTGGGTATGAATCTTATTGCTACACTTGTTCCCTTGAGCCTCTGTGGTGGAAAAAAGGCATCAAACCATATATGAATAATTGCTGTGGTTTTTGAGGTCCCTCTCTTCTACTGATATAAATGGAGCATCAGCAGAAATTATTATCAGGTCAGGTAAATTTAAGGGTGAGATCCTCCACAGATGTGAATCACTATCACTCTAATAATAAAAAAATAAAAAAAAGGTCACCGTTAATGCCACTTTGAGATTTGGATTTAGCAAGCATTTATCTTACTGTCCTCATCTGAATTTGTGAGGAACCTGCACTTAAAAATTAAATTGCATGTGAGAGTCAGGAAAAAAAATCAGCTTTACACGAACAATTAAATGTGACAAAACTGTACCAAACAAAATTCAGAGCTCTTGAATTGCTAGGTAATTTATTTTAAAGAACAAGCAAAAAGGTGTTTCACTGGTATAAGAGGTTGTCTGGAGATAACATCAAAGCTAACACAATACCACTCCTGTTACTATTCAAAAAAACCCTTTTATCTGCAGTTAAAAAGACAAACTGGGCACATTAGAAAGGTAATCCAAAATCTAAAATTAAATAGTTTGGAGTGTCCAGTTAAATTAAATGAGCAGTGGAACAATCTAAG
Organism: Cettia cetti; assembly: GCA_013401135.1. Classification (NCBI taxonomy): domain Eukaryota; kingdom Metazoa; phylum Chordata; class Aves; order Passeriformes; family Sylviidae; genus Cettia; species Cettia cetti. The sequence continues at coordinate 58,850 of VZUI01073851.1, forward strand.
AAAATAAAGCATTCATTTCATGGCTATTAAATAGATGGCTATCAGTGCTTGTTATGATTATAAAATCGCACTTCAGATGCTCACATCTCTGCAGTTTTCAACTCTTCCGAGAGTTATAGCTCTGGAACTTCTCTATAGTACAAAAATACAGCACAGCTCCTTCCAATTTCCTGAGACACTGCACCTGTAATATATTCATGCTAATTGCTCCAAACTCATGCATATAGATGACAAAAGAAGCTGAACGGCAATTCAGCTTTTTCATGCAAAGGAAACATAATTGTTTTATAATATGCTGTAAGTTTTAAACCTGCAGGTTAAGTATTCATTTAATTATTTAGGGAGAGGTTGTATTTCTACTCCTCTCCATGTAAAAGAGGCAGCCTGCTTCGGTGCCACGCCAAGAGAAGGGTCAGGAGGTGCTCAGATTTTGAGTTTTCCTTCCTGTCTCTCTCCTTCCTGCATCTCTCCCTTTCCCCTTAATACAAATGCAGTATTGCTTCTACTGCCTCTGCTCATCCACTCACTACTGATATTTTCAGAAACAGGTTATTTGAGCCAAATATATTGAAGAGGAGAAGAAATGTGCTTCCTGCACAGGCAGCTTGTTCCAACACAGGTATTACAAATATCCTAAATAATATCATTTACTAGTTAAAGAATTTTATTTCAGAACCTATTAGCAGAATGGCAGGAAAAATAATGGGTTTGATAAAAAGTCAAAAGATTTTGGGTTTCTGATAAGACAACTACTTACCTCTGCATCAGCAGTCCTGGTAAGATACATCAGTAGCTACCAAATATCTCCTTTGGTTCAAAACATTAAAACATGCATTTTTCAAAATGGAAAAACTGTTGAAGATTTACATCTGGGTTTGTGTGCATGTGTGATCCAGTAGTTGTAATATGTTGTCTTCACCATGCAGAGTCATTGACCTTGTCTAAAGGTATTTACTACATTAAATAATCATCAAATGTTATGAACATCGCTTAAATTTTCAAGACTTTCAGTTATTCAAGGGTCCACTTTCCATTTGTACTCCCTCAGTATTAATGAGACTTACAGAATTCAGCAATTCAAGATCTTCCTCAAAGTCCTGATCTTACCTCTTACAATACTCGCAAAATTTTTCCATGGATAGGCACATAAGTATGGGGGCAACAGAAACGTGCTGAGCAGGGTATGGATCAAACTAGCAAGAAATAAATTTCAGCTAAAAGGAACAATGCTTATACATGTCCAGAGGGACAAAGTCTCTGTTCAGAGCCATTAAGATCCTATATAATCTCAGCCACTTACATGATACAGAACACCAGATCTACATTTTCAACGGGGTAGTGGCAGCCCAGGAGAGTTTTGGAGTTAGGTCACCCTCTGAGGGCATGGAGGACAGGGTCCAACTGTTCCTTCTGCCCAAACAATAGCCTGAGCTTGAGTTCAAACCAGTACTCCAAGACAGAACCCCAACAGTCAGCTTTCTCTGGGGTGGGAAAGTTCTCCCAGACACCAACACAAGAGTTTTTCCTCCTCACAGAAATAATTTGATATGCAAAAGGCTGAGGTAAGAAAGAGTGTCTTTAACCACAGCAACTAGGAAATGTATCTAAGATGAGTGTTCAATGCCACATCTGATAGGTATCACTTCTCCAGAGCACAGATCTGAACCTGGCTCTTCTACCTTTCTCTCGCAGCTACATTTACTTTGAGCATGCTGGTAATGTCAGGTCCACAGCAATGACGGTCCCATTCTGAAGGCTTCAAGGTTTTAGCCACAGCAGACCTTGAAGTAGATCTCAATATTTAGGTGAGTTTGGACAGCAAAATCTTGAGCATATGCAAAACTTAACATGCTAAACTAATAGTCAGGAGGTAAGTGACAGCTGAGGAGTAATTATTCCAATGGTACATGAATGCTGGGACAAGGTGATGCCTACATTCTGCAGCAGATTATGGTGACAGAAAAGCTCTGAGCTGACTTTCACAGTACATCCACAGAGTTCAGCACAGCACCATGCAGAGACAGTCACACAGGTCTCAAAGGCAGCCTAGCCTTTTCGGTATGGCAGAACATGCATTATTAAATTCAATCCCTGTTTCTCAGCAGAGCTAATTAGTTCAGGTGCAGCTCAATGCTGCTATAATTATACTCCATCTGCTTCCAGAGCTAGCTAGTTTGGGTGCTGAGAGCTTGGAAATTTCTCTGCAGTACCCCCTCATGGGAGGGAGCATGATACTATTATGTCCTTAGGCGTGAAAAGAGATGGATTGACACTTTGGTCTCTTTGATGATGCGAGCCTTAGCAGCCTAAACCCTGCCGAGTTAAATCCTCTCAAGGGACAGATTTTTTAAGATGTTTAAATAGCTAAAGCCCCAGGTATGGCCCCAGTGAGATTTTTGAAAAATGCCTCATAAGCACTAAGTGTTTGTTGGTGGTAAGTGACTCTGTATGGCAGCACAGCAGCAAGAGCCCCATGTCAGACACCCAGCTGAGGCAGTCTGTCGCTGGCAGCAGCCCACAGTGCCTCGGCTCTCACCAAAACTTTGTTGTGCTCAGGTTGGCTCCGCTGCCTTGCAATTAGCATGTAAGTGCTAAGACTTATCTGGCTACAAAGAGAATATCAAGCCTGTCTGCTTCTCAAGAAACAGATAGTGACAACTCAGATGAATGCTAATTTAGCACGCAGTATTTGCTCGCTTTAGAATGAAGCCTTGATCCAAAGACTACTGCAGTGAATGGACTATCTCTCCTCCATGTCAATTCATATTGGATCAGGCCTTGAATTTGTGGCACAAAGCAATTAGTATAAAATAGATTAGGCAACAACTTCCTTTATTCAGTTGTACAAGTTTTTTCAAGATGAACTGATTACCTACATTTGTTTCATACAGGCAGCTAAATCATCAATACCAACAAGACTGGCATTAATCAACAGAATTACCTCCTCACTCTCACAGGCATTTAGCTTCATATCACTTCACAAAAACTGTCAGGGACCGTCTGTAGCTTCAAGTACAATACAGAAGTTCCACAGCATGTTTTTCCAGACACTGGAGTCATCCATATGTATTTCACCTGCAAGCTTTTCAGCAGCACACTCAAATGAGAAAATTTTCAGTGACCACATGAACCTTGCAACATGTTCTCCCCCTATCTGCTTTGTTCAACCACCCATCACTACACTTTGATAGCACATATATATGTACCTGTGGATACATATATACATGTCCAGAAAGTGTGCTCTGCTTCCAAGTGTGCTGTGCAGGTGTAACTGACACCTCCATTTAACAGGATGCTATCTATGTGAGCATCTGTGTCACTGCCATTGTTAATTTGACACACCACACTGCTGTCAGTGCCAGCTCTCCCAGTATTACTCTCTCAGCCTCTGCTTGCTTTCTGCTTTCCAGGGGCATTGGCTATGGCTGCTGAGGCTGTTAGACATTGATTGAAACTCAACAAGTTGCTACTTATTTAACCAATATGCAGACGTTGTTTTCTGAAATTAATTTAGAAACTGACGAAGGGAGCTGCCCCACGTCACCAGCTCTTAGGAGAAGAGCTCTGCATTTCTGCTCTGGTTCAGTTATGGCTGTCTCACTAGCAAGCTACTCTCTCAGAGTGCAGACAGCCTCCTATGCCTTTTCGGACATGAAATAATTACTTGTTAAATATATAAAGGTTGCTGCCTATTACTTGTGTATATTCAGTAAATTCAGCCTTGCTGTCCTGCCTCTCACACTGCACTGCAGCTTTCAATCATGTGAAAAGAATGCTGTGAGAGGTGGCACCCAAAATCCCTGTGTGAGCCCGGCCCTGTGCCCCAGTTCAATAGCCACCCCCATCAGCACCCTTTGCCACCCCACAGTGCCCGGCTTGCACATTCTGAGGGACTCTGGCTCTCCTATAGAGACTCCGTCAACAGCAGCAGGCTGCCACAAGGCAGATCAGACTGAAAGGCAGCAATTAGTGAGTGAGGTGGTAAAGAGCTGGTATAAGGGATTTTTTGCCCACTTCTCTGCAAGGCTAGAAGTTTAACTCAAAGCATCCCCTGCAGTGGTTTAGGTTGTTAAAGCCCAACTGTACTGCAAAGAGGGAGGACTCCAGGCAGTCACAGCAGAGAGGCATTTTGAGAAGCTGTCTCTACTCAGTCACCTCATCTAGGCTGAGAAGTCTGTGAGTGACTCAAGCCTGTGCAGCATATGATTGAGCAGGTTAGTGAAAACCACTGTCAATTAAAAATAACTTCCTGGTTTTGCACTGGACAATGGACAAAATGTCACACAAATGTCTCAGCTGAGACCTGGCGCAATACCGTCACGAGGGAAACGCAGTCATCACCACAGAGTCAGAGCAGGGAAAGAGAGAGTTTGATTTTTTCTTCCAGCTTATATGGATTGCTAGAAAAGAGACCACATTGGAAGACTGAGGTTCAACCTCTTCAATTCCACTGGTCTGAGAAAGTGTCCATCAATTGTCCCTCCTACAGAAAAGAATGTAAAGAAGGTAGATGCTTACAAACAACATTGCTGTGTTTACATGAGAATGTGTGAGAAAATTCTGACTCCAGTCTTGAAGGCTGAAAAGCAGGGCAACATCGACCCAGAACCTAAGAACTGAAAGTCAGGACATGGCCATGGGATGAGCTGGACAAAATAAAAAAGGATCAGGGAGTACTCGGGCCTGAAGCTCAGCATTAAGGTGTGGGTCAAAATAAAACTCGCTTAGACATGACCATTCAAGTTTCATGAGCCTCATAGACTGCAACTCTCCTGATGACCAACAGATCAAAGGAAAAAGTAGAAGTAGAAGCAAAAGGAGTTTTCCAGAACTCAGAATGAATTTTTTCTTTGCCTTTTTTTCCTTGGTTCTTCCTTTTCTTCTTTAACTTTCTCTCTGTGCAAGGAGAAACATTGCCATACCAGTGTCTGCTTTAGCTTTAAATTTCAAACTTTCAATTTTGATTTTCCAGTTCTCATTAAATGTTACAGCTGACTTATTTTATTAATTGCTATCTATTTTACTAGTTAATTTATTTTTCTGGAAAATAAATACTTTCCTGACCTGTTCCAGTCTTGTACTAGTACTTAGCCAAATATCTTAAGGCAGTGAAGGAAAAAACAAACAGCTGAACATCTGCTGAAAAGGTTGCAAGGGTGAATAATCTTTAAGAGCTTTTAATGAGCTTCCAGAAATATACTGCATAAGGACCAATGCACAGATACGCGTTCTTAAAACTTTACTTGTAAAGAGCATCCTGCTCAGTTACCTCACTCACAGGCAGGAGTAAATTCAGATGCAGAGTATGTTGCCAGATACCTTTAAAATGCCCCATAGAAGGACACATCTTTCTTCAAGCAACCATTAATTGCTCAACACTGCTCCTGCTTTTATGCTTTACTGGTGCCACTCACATCAGGAAGACAGGAAGGAGTTCCTGATCATAGCTGAAAGCTCTCCGTCTCTTTGGTGCGCCACTTGTCTGTCTCGGAGCTCCACAGAGGCAAACTGAGTGAGCACACATAGGAGCTTACCTGCAACCTGCATCCAAAGGTTGCTTTGGCGATGCAGGCCAGCACTGCCTCTGGAAGTGAGCATTAGAAGGACAGGCTCAGAAGGAGAGCATCTGGTAGTTGTATAGGTGTAGAAAGAGTGTTGGTACTATTCCCCACCTTGTCGGCCAAAGCAGTAGCATGGAGGTTGCTGAAGAGTGTACCCTTCTCTTTGTCTTGCACTTCAATTTCTCCTCTTCGGGCTGCCCTCAGTTCAGTCACATACACCTGCCTGCCAGGCTCAGGCAGAGCATATAAGTAAATGCAACACTAGGAAAGTCAATAGAGTTTCACTCACAACAGAAGTGAATTTAGCCGTAAATCAATAATGAAAAGCAAAATGTTCCCTACGTGCCTGTTCTTGCAGCTGTCCTTCATCTGAAGAGTTCAGCCCCACTTAGAGAATCAATGTATCAATAGAGAGCAAACTGTGTTTTCAATAAAACTGAAGATGTGAGCAGATTCAGCATTGTATGATTATTAATTCCCAAAGTTAGACACAAGCTTTTAACAGTTTCCACTAAATCTCCAAATGAAATTTAAGTACTTGGATAATCATCAAAAAATACTGTATTGAAATACTCTTCTCCATCCCTCTCCATGTGCAGAAGCAGCTTGGCATATTCCTAGGGCAAGCAAGGGTACACTCTTGACTGAAAGCAATGGTGCTTCACTGCCTCTTATTTCTGGGATAGCCCTAAGCTCATTCTGCCACCTTGTGTGATCAACATATAATACAGCACAGTCTTATTTTCAGATCCATATTTCTTATTCCACTCCATTAGGTCTCTCCTCTTATTTAGTACTCCTCAAAGCTGAAAGTCTGTTAAACTATGTGCAGATAACCACTCATCTCTGATATTCTAATATGCACTGTCAGGATGAAGCAAAATTGATGTTTCATTCATACTCCACCTCCCAAAAAGCCGCTTAGTTTTATTAGAGCAGTGAATAATTCTGATTAATTATATGAAAGAATGCACATTTTGTTAGCATATTGTTAAACTGTGGTTCTCTTGAAATTCATTGAAATTATTTGTTAAATAATGCCTGTGAATATTTTTAGCTGGTATTATCCATTCAAAGCAATTTATTGAAAACAAAAATTCGGTTTAAAAAAAAAACAAAACAAAAAAAAAAAAAACCCTTGAGCTGTGTGTAGCCACTCCTTCTCTTATGGCCTATTATTTCACCTTTATAGAAATAGTTTCTTTACATTTAACCTGACTGGAAAACTATGAAGGTTAGAAAAACATTTGGCTTTCAGTGTAAAGTGTCTGTTGAAAGCAAATACAAAGGTAGTCTTTCAGAAAGTGTCCCCACTGTTTTCTCAATGTTTCTAATTTCTGCTGCTGCTTTCAGTAGTGACATTATGAAGAAAAACTTTTTTTAAAAAAAGCAAAATCCTTTAATGAAAACCCAGTTAAATCCTGTAGGATAAAAGTCTTTGTTTTGATTAGTTGAATGAATTCAAATATCTTGTTCTGGAAACAGACAAAGCATTCCTCAAGTTCATCTACAAAAACTGTCTGAAGCTTTAGTTCAGACTACCATGAGAGGCTCCGCAAGGGAGTCACACGCCCAGGAATGGCTGCTGGTACAATGCAAAAATCAATAATGCTACATGAAGCTGTTACCTATGGGTGTCATCTCTCTTCTGAACACCAGCAAGTGCCCATGCGCATCATAGGTACTGAAACACATAAATGTGACACCAGCTGCCAGTGTAGAGGGACACTTCAGTCTGTTCACAGAGAGACAATCTGCACATCCAGTTTTTAAATGTCTGTGAGCTTGGGTGTGCTGATCCGCTGTTAAGCAAAGGTGACAGAAGGTAGGAGGAAGAGAAAACAATTATCAAAAGCTCCTTCTAAATCCTACAAATGCAGATGTTGACATCTTTTATTGCCTTATGCTTTACAGATATAGAACTACATTTCTTATGAAAGCAAACTACAACTCAGGCTTAATTAACCAGAACTGCAGTGCCTACAAGATCTATGCTAAAAGCACAGTGAATGCAGTCAAAGCAAAATTCATTCCTGTAGTCTGGTGTTAATGCCTTTTACACAGGGAAATAATTATAGCTAAAAGTTGATGTTTTCATTCCATACTTATGGAATACAATTCCTCTTACAGAATCTCATCATCACCTTCACTTGTGGTTGTGGTCAGAAAACTGTTTATGTTAACATCATACCATTTTACTCACCATATATTCTGCAAGTAATCAAATCACAGGGCTGATCTCCAGTCCTTCTGTGAGGGGAAATAATTGAGGCAGGAATACTCATAGAGATTTTAATAAGAACCAGGCAAAATATGTCTACAAGATACAAACTCAAAAAAATATGCAACTTGCATGTCACAGACAGCTTTAGGAAATTTGGAATTTGGCAAAAAATCTCCAGGCCACACAAACACACCCCTCCACATTAATCATGAAGTAATTTCAGAAAAAATTCTTTTGTTTCTTGAATTATCCTGTACAAAATTTTGACCTTTCTTTTACAAGTTTTTTACTAAAAGGATTAATAAATATATATATTTAAAGCCAAACCTGAAAATTTTGCCTCCAACTGTATGTTTCAGGTTGACCTGAAAAGGAAAAATCATATTAAAGTATGATTGAGAAGTACAACCTTCAAAACATCTTACACACAGTTCTAATTTCAAAAGGCTTTGGCTCAAGTTTCAAAAGCACAGAGCAACCCTACAATGTGCATAATTATCCTGGTATAAGGGAGCATACAGTAAAGGGACCTGTAAAGTTTGAATCCCTTTACAGGCTCTTGCAGAGCCCTTGGCAAGTCATTTCATTCCCTTATATCTCTATTTCCCTGTCTATTAAGTCAGGGCAATAATACCTACCTTCCCCGAAGAGGTGACAGTAATTAAGTCAATGTTTAGCATAGCACTTTCAAGATGCAAATCTCTGCATTAAAGTTCTAAGTACTATTATTATTATCATCATTATCACCGATTATCATTAGGCTAAAGCTACTGTTTAATTCTGTATGTTCTCATTCTGAGAGATACATTCAACTACCATTGTAAGCTAATTATACCATCTACTCTTAAGTATAGGAGTACAAAAGCATTCCTTCTGCTGCATTTGCAGTCTGTTCCCACTTTCAAATTCTCTTTGTGTAAAGGAAAGTATATTCTTAACTAATGCCTTAAGGAAGTTTGCATGGTATTGCCAAATTAGCTCATTGCAATTACTATCTCAGGTTTCTCTGCAATCCCAGGAAAATAGCAGTAGCCACAAACACAGCTAATTATGATGACTTTGTAAAACAGAACTGGAGGCTAATATTGAAAGGGCTGTCAAAGAGCAAAAGGCTGCATTTCAAATGACCTTTAAATCCTCTGCAACTCCTGTGGAGGATAAGAGGTGACACGAGTGACAAGAAAGGCTTTTCCAGCTCACCAGATTTCACCAGGTCAAAGAAGAATTTGTAATGAATGAATAAATAGATAATTCATCTCCCAGCTGTTTTGGCAACTTTTCCGATATGAGAACAGGTAGGAAGAAGGTCTGTGAAGCTGGGTGGATTTCAGACACCTGAAAAACTGTTAAAGAACCAAAGAACTGAGCCCAAGTTGCTCATTATGCAGTGCAGAAAGGAACAGAAATTTGCCCACTGGGCTTCAGATGCCCTGTATATCTGTTGAACACTAAGGCTTTTAAATGCCAGTGTCAAAACCAGAGTTTCCTAAAATCATCCTCTGGTTTTGCTCACAGGAATGTGCAGTCATGCCATGCTCCCTGCTCTGGAAAGATCAACGTGTATGAGCTTCCAGATGCCTGGGCGCAAATGTGGCCAACACTTGGTATACCTCAAAGCCTACCTCTGACAAAAACAGAAACATGCATAGACACACAGTAAAGAGATGACATGTCACATTTTCACACACAGACATGGAGAAAACCACTCTTCTCCTTGTGATTGTTTATGCGTTAGGACAGCACATTAGTGTAAATTAATAACTAATTTTTAACAGATATTGAAATTTTACAACTGTCATGCCTGAAATAACCTCTTCAAGATGAAGCATTTTGTAAAAACACAGTGTTTTGCATTCACACAATCTTTCTGTCTAATGTTATCAATGCAAAAATATTTCTGCAGTCTAAATAATTAAAAGTGCAAGAAAATATTGAGAGACAAAGTAAATGTTACTTTTTATAGGGAAGGAAACTGAAACATGGAGACTAAAACCTGTATCCAATCTTACTCAGCTGGATGAGACAAATAAGGGCTCACATTGTCAGTCCTGCAGGTCTACCAACCATTTGAGGAACCCTGTGGCTCCAGCCTCATCCACGTGCCAGGGAATTTCTGTGCTGAAGGGAAGCCTTTTGCTGTGACCTGGGTCTCACCCATAACGCAAGGCAAAGGCAGCTGCAATGCTCATCAGGATCCAAAATGCCAGGCAAGCACTTCCCAGCTAATAATTAAGAAGAGTTTGTAGCACAGGGACTGGTGGGAAGTCTTTCCTCTCCCAATGACACCTTTTTATCAATTAACATGACACAATATCTACTCTCCCACACCCTGGTTTTCCCTATGGGAGGACATTCAAGAGATATTTGCTCAACCATCTTGAGAAAAAGAGATTAATGAAGCTTTTCCAATGGAGGAGGGGTAAATTACTTTTCTAATGTCAAGATGGGGTTGAGAGAGAAATGGACAATATTAAATGGTGTTATTACCTAAAACAATGGGAGAAAAGTCATAAAACACACACATACATAGACAGTTGTTCATCTTTGCCTTCATTTTGGTCTTGTAGAAAGCTATCCTGAGGTGGGGTGGAACTGGCTGTTGGTAAAAATAACTTTTTTATAATTCAATAAGAAAAGAGAAAGAAAAATGCACTGTAAGAAGATAATTCTTCCTCTAAATTGCATATGCATGGTCATCCAGTGCTATCAGTCACTACAACCCAAGTGAAAAAGGTTTATTGGTGAACTGGTGTGGCCCCTTGCTAAAGTTCTATGCAAGGCATTTCTTCTTGTTGTTAAAACACAGAAACAGCCTAATTTTCCCTATATGAGAAATCCAAGGAACAACCTAGAAACATTATTTCTGTCAGCAGCTATCAACTGCCTTTGCTTCTTTGTCTGGCATTCTAAAGTATGTTTAAGCATTACTACACTGTTTCACAAGATAGTGAAAGGGGGGTAGCATCAGGCTGTTCAATAACATCTCAGATGGTTCTCATTCTCTAAAACCGATACAGCTGAATTTTGCCAGTTAGGAAGCTGTGCAATACAATCAACTTACTGACAAGTTGCAAAATATAATTTATTGTACAATATCATGTCTTATCATATATAGTATATATAATTTATCACTGTAGTTAAAAATTACGTAGTTCTACTTCCCAGAGAAAACAAAACTATAATTCCTTATTTTATTACTTCACTTTTTCTATTTAATTAACATTTGAACAAGCTCAGAAAGTGGATGGAATTTCAAGTCTAACCCCTGCCAAATCTTCAAAACCCCTGGACATTTGTATCTAACTCATTCTGTTACTCAAAGCTTCAAACTGATAGTACTGGAAATTAAATTGACCAATTTATTCATCACTGTAGCAGGGCTTAAACCTCAGCAATGTGATTGCCATCATGTCAGTGCTGTCAATGACCTGGGTCTTGAGTTTCAGAGATTGCCCCAGTAACATTCAATAATAAGTGGCAAAACATTATTACTTCCTTTGGTACTCATTATAAAAACATTAATTGGGGTGAAAGGTAATCCACTTCATATGCTAAGTCATGGATCTTCTCTAAGGGTGGACAAGGGGGATTGCAAGAATAAGTATGTCATCATGATTGGTTGCCACAAAATTTCCTTGAAGTTTGAATGAACAGACTACTAGAGGGCGTCACAACAAGGAAAAACATTCTTTTGATTTAAATTATCCAGGTCTGGCCTGAAAGGTCACCATCAAAATGCAAACATAACACAGAAATGGGATGAGCTCCTACGAAATGTCAGTACAATTTATGCAGCCCACTTTTTCCATTTTCCTGTTTTGAATAGTTTATTTATTTTAGGGAATCACTCCATGCCTCACACACTGCAACTAGTTAAAATTCATGGTACTTTTACCACTCCATCCCTAGTTTCTCTCGCTTTAAAGTACTGTTTTCATAGAAAAAAAGCCAGAAAAGAAAAAATAAAAAGAAAAAGTTTAAAAAACCCCACCAATTTTCTGCAGTTTGACTCCTGTTGCAGAAAAGCATTAAAATCACAGCCAGGGAGCTGTTTTCCTCCTTCTCAAGTGCTGTTACCCTACCTCTTTAAGCTCTGTTTTATCAGTTGCATAGAATTTTTTTCTTCATTTCAAAGCGCACATTAAACTCTCATTAACAGAAAGGGGAATTAAGCATGCACAGTTAAAAAAATGAATAAAAAAATTCTGCACTAAGTAAAGAAACAAGATTCCCCTGACAAATGTGTATTCACTAAGAAATATCACTGCAGGTAACAAATAAACTCCCTTGGCTAAGTCAGATATCATTTCCAAGGTTTTCTCAAAGCAGGCGCTCTCTTGGAGACATTTCAGCAGGAAAGAATGGGTTCTGCTCAGCTTGGGTTTATCTTGAAATTCTGGACTTTCATGTTCACAGAACAATAATGTTTGAAAAAACAAAAATTTAAATTAAATCCCACGCCTCATAAGGAGGCATCTCAGGGGCCAGCTACTGCCAGGGCTGGAGAGAATGCTGCTGCCAAATGGAAAATGTGATCTGGCAAGTGGACCTGAAATCTTAGATTTTGAACTTGGCAGATCTGAAAAGTCTTGGCATTTGGTTACAGGTCCTGGAATGTGAAGCCTGCAAACAAAGTTTTTCCCCATAAGAGTATAAAAAGAACCTTTAATATGTATAAAGAAAACTTCCATCTACCCTTCTTATAAACAGCCCTGGTGTGTTTTGCTCAATACGAAGTAGCCTTTAGAAATCATTGATTTTACCTAGATAGCCTATATTCGTCTTGCTTTGTCTCATATGGGCCCCTATGGCTTTTTGACCTTCCCATAAATTTTAGCATCATTCGGAAGGTCAAACAGTCAGGGAAAGCAAAAATGGATTAAAAAAAGAAAGAGCTGCAGTAGATGGAGAATTACCATCATAAGCTTATTATATATTTCAAAAGCTGCAGACTTTAATGGCAGCAAGCTTTTAAAAGTTCAGTCTCTGCTTTTACTAGTATAAAGGGATGCTGTTATTTTTTTCATCTGATTTTTAATACCACTAATCCAAAGATTTACCAAAGTCTTTCTGCAAAGTTATATGAACTATTGAAATTAATTTTCATTAATTGAAAATATTTTTTAAAATCAAAATATTATTTTTTAAAGTTTCCTACTGTTCCCTTGTACCCTTGACTACAGGAAAGAGTCACACCACTACTTGCCTCTCTGTTTTCATCTTGGCCAGAATCCTCTCCGTGTTTTCTGGTTTTCTCTTTTTTTCTTACCCCCTCCCCCCCTCCACCTTTTTTACAGGGAAGAGAGGGAACAGACAGTACTGGCAAAACACAGCTTAGAAAGTAAATAAAGACATGGTTGCAGTCTATGTAATGGCAACATATTATCACTATTAATATTGTTACTGTCATCTTTACCAGCATTATAGCTGGAGCCCAAGCATCTAAGAGACACAGCTGCTTTCATAAGTCAAACCTCTCCTGCAATTTGCTTACATGCCATAAGTGAGTAATTTATCCTGTTAATATCTTGTTCAGCTATTGAGAAGTAGGAGCTACAAACCACAGAAAAGAAGCTAAACACATAAGGTGCAAAGGAATTTTAAAAATCGTTCTGTAGCCAAGCCAACCCACCTTGGGCCCCGCATGTGTAGAAAGTCTCCAGCCCATGAATCATCTAAATAGCATGTTGTGGTCCACCATGCAAGCTGTAGAGAAAAACGTGCCAAAAGCTGATCTCCAAAGCCTCAGACAGCTTAGTCGGTATAAATTATCTCTTAGGATGAATTATTCTGTCTTGATTTGTGAATTTGACACTCTCTCCATTTGTAAGGTGTTTCCTTCATCCTTTGCATGTGTTAGCATAGTACTGGAATATATTTAAAATCACAAGAGATCCATTCCCATTTGTCTGGAAGATTATTTCATGCAAGTTTTTCTTTGTTTCTAAGTGTTCTTTTGCCCAGTTTTTTTTTTTCCCGTCGTATATCCTGAAAAAGGAACAGAAAATAGCATAAGTACTGTGTAGTGTTTCAGCCTTTGTTTCTTTTTCGCTCTTACCTTTACAAGACTACAATATTACTATTTAGTCTTCTTCTCATTCACTTGAAACTGCATTTTTTAAAACTTCTCTTTAGATTTACTAGTTAAAACATGCACGCTTTCCAATCAGAACTGTTTATTGTCAGTGAGTTTTAGAGGTGAAATCCACAGATATATAGTTCTTAATAAAACAAAAATGAAGCTTTATTTCACACCCCCAGTGAAGCCAGAGAAGCCCTGTTCTGATGCCTGGTCGAAGCATGCTGCCGAAAACGCACCATGAGCGATGGCTAGGATAGCTTCTCTAAGTCTACCACTCAGGAGAACACAGCAAGCTTCTCACACCAGTCTCCCAAGGATGCACAGGTGATTTAGGATTCAAATCCTTTTCTCCATCTCCCTCCTGAGGATTTCCCTTTCATGAGAGAAATCTCCTGCTGGTGCAGAACTGCTGTACTGGAACTCACACTGTACCCCCCCTGGCTACTGGGCTGAGGGGGGGATGCTCTCCAAGACGATAAACTGATGTCTCCAAGGAGGATTTCACTTACTGGCTCACAGGCACTAATGTAAAGGAGTGCCTCACTACAGTATCACATATCAGCAAAGACTACCGAGAAAATAATGGGCTTTTAAAAGAAGACATATTCCAGAAATTATCTGCAATCTGCTCCAAAGTCCTGTTACACTTGACAGATGTTCAGCCAGGCTGCAGGTAAATTTCAGATTTGGCCAAAGGCACTGGACTTCAAGGTCTGTTGAAATTCTGAGTTCATTTCCAGGAGAAAAAAAAGTAGTGTATCATTTTCATTTATTTATCAAGCAATGACTTGCCACCATAATCCCAAAAGAAAGTATAATTGCCAGACTAATGAGCATCAGACACAAATGGCCTTGCCATTTAACAGTTAGTCTCTGCTGCTCTTTAGCCAAACTTGGTCCTTAAAAAAGGTATGCCTTCCTGAGATTCCCTGAAAGCCAACATCACAGTGAGGGAGACAGCAAAGTGAGCATAAAAAATAACTGCACAGGTTGGTGTTAAATTACCCAGTTAGTCAGACAGACTGGAGAAAGTATGACTTTGGGGGAAAAAATCACAAGCGCCGCAAGACAGCTTACTGACACAAAAATAGATAAATGTACCACAAGAAGGTAACTTGGCATTATCACATTTTATTCTTTAGAATCTCTGAACACCCTAAAATATCTCAAACACCCTGAAGCCAACATTTGGAAATGGAAGTTTGACAAAGAATTGAGTTTGCTCCCTGCTTCAGCACACATAGGATCTTGTACATGACCAACATGAAAGCCTGCTGCTGCAGCAGACCTTTGATGCTGCCCATGCCCTCCAGTGCAGACACATCCGTGTGCAAAAGCAGTTGCTCTTGACAGACAGTCATTCTGGACTCGCATGCATAAGTTCAGAGACAGAAGCCGTAAAACTTTGCCAACCACTTCACATGTTCCCACAGCATAAGCTATCTGGTGGATTTGCCATTGTCTAAGGCTCTCTGGAAGCAGATGGAAACATGATGTCTTCTCGCAAGTTTCTTTCCCACATAACTGCCACAGATGGTGCTCTCACATCTTTGAAGAATAGCTCTTCTTTCTTACATAAGCAATAACAGGATGCAAACTATTCCACATTCCTGCTGTTATAACTGATCTCAAGGAATTGCTGCTGAGGCATCGCAATGCTCTACCATTTTTCCATTTTTTTGATCTCTGCCCCACCCAGAACAATATTCTGTTTCTCCATTTAATCCTCTTCTACTCAAAACCAAAAACAGGCAAGGACACACACTGAAATATCAAGTCAGCTACTTATCTATATTTCCTTCTGAAGCAGTTCATATGCCCTTACTGAGTGATTCTATGAATATCAATGTTTACTGAAAATTAAGGAAATATATTTTTCAAATTATTTGATAAAATTTTGTACTGTTCCCTATGGGAGATTTTTGTCTTTTCTTCTCCACACCCCCCCCCCCCCCCCCCCAACTAAGAACAAGTAACTGGATGATTATATTTCAACCTCCTGAGGTCTCATTTCCCAAATGGATATAAATAATAAATCAAGCACCAATGGGAGACAGCTTGATTCTCAAAACAGGCCTCTACATTTCGGTATCCAAAATGTCATACTGCATTTGCACTGGTGTTCCTGTACATTGGCACCTCTTAAACAATGACTTCACTACTACTTTCTGCTCATGAATATAGAAAAAATCAGCTCCTGTTTACACAAAAAAGAATTTAAAAACCACCATGAAGAAAAAACTGCTTCCTAGACATCATTTACATCAACCATCAATTTGCTAAGGAAGCATACACTTCAGCAAGCTCTAAAAATAGAACTGCCTTATTATCACAATAAATACATCAAAATTTCATGCAATCAGTCAGATGTGCATGTTGGTCACCATCTGAAAAACTTGAAGTCCAGTCCAGACAAAGATTTCTGGCCTCTAGGTGAAGTGCAGCCTATTAGTTATCATCTAAACTTTCCACACCCAGCTGCTGCTGGAGCAGGTAGACGGTATTTTTAACACACAGTCTCCTTGGTCTCCTTGCAGCCCTCCCATGAGCCCCAGAGGGCACATGCCAATAGTGTACTATGGTTTTGGGGCTCACTTCTTCAGGTCAAAATGTCTGAAATGATAGGATGGCTACATTATAGTTTACCACATGAGAGGTTTTATAGTGAGGTGAGCATGCTACACATGTCAGAGTGTGTCGTGAGGGAGAACAAAGAGGTCTGAGCACAACAGGCCTTCTGGAATGGTGCTGGAAGTCTACAGAGGGGTGAAATCCAAAGTCTCTCTAGTCTTACCCATGCTGGCCACAAAACAAAATGTTCTTAAACAGCTAGGTGAACGTGGCCAGAAACAATTGTTTGGACAATCTTCAGAGAGTACCCTGGGTGGAAATGTCTGTGAAGGACCAGGAAAGCTGGGTCCTGGAGCATCCTGGGGAGTTATTTTTTAGTCTTCTGGGAACTTTAAAATCAAATGGGGGAGAAGACATTTTAGAAGGTTCTACTTATTCTGGCCTTGTGACTCATGAGAGTTTCACTACTAGAAAAATTTCCTTTATAACCTACAATAAAAATGTTATTCATTTGTAATTACATGGGTGATTCACCTTTGCTAAGTTCTGTTGTACAAAGAATAAATAAAAGAAATAAAATAATCTAGAAGCTGCCTGAGATATATTTTATTACATAATTTTAGCTAGTTTCTTCAAGTATTTCCTGTGTGCCTTTTCTGATTCATGAAGGGGAATATTTTGATTGAATTTCTCCTTAGACATGGTCCTTTGTTGGCTTTTGTGGCTGATGCCAACTTTCTTTAGGGCCTGATCAAACTCCCACTAAAGTTAAAGACTCTCAGTAACATCAGTAGGATGAATTGAGACCATATATGAGTTGAGGATAAAATTTAACTCTAGAGTAAAAAGGTAACTGCACTGTGCATACACCTGTGAAGACAAAATTTTCTGCAAACTTCTGAAAACCAAAGATATATGTCAGATACTCATATAATATAATTAAAATGATACAGTAAGCGAATATGTATTTCTAAAAACTGACTCTACTGTTGCTAGATAGACAGATAATTCAATAGATACATTGAATTCCCGTGGCTTAAGGGACGTTCTGTACTTCAGATCAAAGATCAATAGAAAAATCTGATTGTATTGCAGACAAGATTAAAAGAAGCATACCCACTTCAACAGGTCCCCTCTCTACCCTCATCTGCACAGAAATCTTAATGGTTTTTGTACAGAAAGTTTAACAGGAAAGTCTGAAAACTTCTTCAATTCATGCCTGTGCCGGCATGCAGGTCTGAGGTGATAGAAGGAACAGATAAATCTTTTGGGGCAGAAAGCTCTCCAGCAGCCGAGGACTGTCTTAAGCTAAAGGGCAGCCTTGAGAAAGGCTCGTTACAGAATTATGTCCTTTACACTGACAGACTTGAGGTATGTGCAAGAAGCTGGGAAAGAAAGGATTTTTAGCCAAATTAAACATGCTACTCCATGTCCGAACTATTTGAGCATAAAAAAAAGAAGAAGGGTTTGTCTAGATCTTAGAAATTTTAACGCATGTAAACAGAGAAGACATCCTCCATTCCCAAAGATTCAGATATTTGTTGCTGGTCAGTTGTTAAAATTACATTTAACCTCCTAGATAAAAAAGAGACAGATTTTGGAAAATCATTTTAACTGTTCACTTTTAATACACCTTGAGACAGACAGAAGTTTCTTCATTTGCATTTTCAGAATTAGACCAGTTTGCAAAACATGAAAAAGAATGTGAAATGCAAAAGAAAAAATGAAATGCCACAAAGTCATCAGAAAATGCCTATCCAGATAAAGCAAGAATAACATGGAAACAAACCTCTTGTTCTATGATAGGGAATCAAGCCTAAAGATCTCAGATGTACACTAATGTGTGTAAGCATATCTTTAGTGCAGGTTTTTTGTTCATTCCGTTGTGACAGGACAGTGTGACTTGGCTGAGAGCAAGAACACAGGACAGGCCACTGCAAAAAGTAAAATGTCGTGCAATAAAGTGTGCATGTTCAGCATATATGACATCATGCTAACAAAGGCAGTCAGTCATGGTGTAAGAGTCTGTTTAGAATAAGACAGAAGCATTTTATTCAAATGCATCACAGCCTCAATGAGAAATGCAACATGCCTAAACTTGCACCTGCAAGCTTACACTGTTTTGCCAGAATAACGTATCAGTTCATACATCAATACACTCGTATATATTTGGGAATGCTCAAGAGAAACCTTGGGGCTTTCCTCTTAAGAAGACAAACAGGGGAAAAGCAACTAGAGGACCAATAAAGAGCAGTATGTTTAATTCAAAGAAGGGAAACTCCAGCGGTGCTATCCTCCAGTAAACAGTCAATGTCATAAGAGAAACTTGTTCAAGTGAATAGCTTTGGTTTAGATCTCATTCTGGACATAATAGCTGTCTAGCATCATGCACTACTCTTGCCAAAATCATATTATCAGAGCATTTATTTGAGAATGGTGCTTAAGTGTGCTTAATGCTAAGATAAGTTTAAGTACTGTCCTGAATCAGGGTGACAAATAACCTACATCATCTTCTGTGCATCTTTAAGAGTTTTTCACTATTCTCTTCTGTTATTATTTTCATTATAATTGTGCAGCACTGCATCACCTAATATCAATAACAGCTGTGTTCCAGTGACAAAAACTTTACTTAGAAAATGCCATATGCCAGTTGTCTTCAAAAGATTTCAGGCTCAAAGTGTATTTTGACAGACTCCAAGCAGGGGTTCAGCTCTCACTAGTACATTGGTGGGCTGAATTCACAGAAGACAAAAATAACCCAGCCACATTCCAGAGCCTCTAGCATCTTCAGTGTTCAAGCTAAACAGTTTGATATGGAGAAATAAACAGTGGGGGAAAGAGAGAGAACTGGAAATTTTCTCAGTCAGATGAGAAAATTTTCTACACATAAGAGAGGTTTGGTCTATTATATTCTAGCTCTATTAAATATTTTACAATTCATCTTTCCACTTAACATTGACACAGTACTTAAAGTAAAGAGTTCTGTTGTCTCCATTTTATAGGTGAAACAAGAAACAGAGGGTCTAGGTGACCTCAAGTTACGCTGAAAATCTGCAATGTGTAGGAACCGAATCTCTGCAGTCCCAGTCAAGCCCTTTAGGCACGAGATGCTTTCTCCAGCTGTTAACAGGGTTACCAAACACAGCTAATACCCATTGGCCATGTCTCCATTAGCAAAAGAAATGAGAGATAGACTGCTCCTTGGCTTCAAGGCCAGCGGACACAGCACAGTTCCGATCTGCACAGCCAAGTTCTTGTACCCAAAACAGGGAATTCATGTTCAAGTTCTTTGCCAAGAGCACTAACTCCCAACCTACGTACACTCCGGTGCTGCTTGAGAGAAAGCTCCTTAGCACCGGCCAAAATTCTGACAAAACCTGTACTAACAATGTAACAGCATATGCAATTCCAAACCAGAGTCTGAGGCTATTCCCTGACCATCTCTGACCTGCTCGTACAGATGTAGCCTTGTTTTCCAGATATCAAATTTTTGGAAGATTTGTCTGTTGAGAACACTGTGTTTTAAGGTCCCTGCCAACAAAGCTGGATTGCAAGCATTTCCTTTTGCTTTCCAAAGGTTCCTGTTACTCAGAGAATTCTCAGTATTATCATGGTCTGCATCAAACCTTTACCCAGTTGTAACGCTCAGGAAAAGAGATACATCTTGAAGTTACATGCCCAAATGCAACTTCAGGAGTAAGATAAAGCATTAAGACTCTATTCTGGTCTCTCTGATTCTGCCTGCATCTGGAAAGTTTGGAGACACAAAAATCAATGTCCTATTGTTCAGAGATTTCTTTTTTCATGTTTCTTTGTGCATTGGAGGGAGAATATTCATTTTCTTTCTTGCTTGAAATGCATTATTTAGTTATTATTCATTTACTAGCCTAAAACAAAGCTAAAGTATGACATTAGTGTTCTAAAGTGCTATTGATTACCAGTACAAAATGAAAATATATAATTGATGAAAACATCAGGATCCTATGGGGACTTACAGTTCAAAAGGTTAAGAAGGAAATGCTGATCTCTAGAAAAAAATTGATCTACATGCAGCCAAGCTGAGCTGAGTCTCTAAGCAAGCTGGGAGAGACAAGACAGAGCAGCTTGTTTGTTTTTCATCTGTAGTAAAAATACAACAGCTGTAATTTGAAAAGAGCAAGTGCCACATTTGTGTAAAGTCTTCTGTTTATTCTTCAGTTCATTGCTAGTGATACAGCTTTCTGTTTTGCAAATAAGCTGTCTCATCTCAGTTCCTCGCTCCCAGGATTGTTGGGGCCGTGGCAAGCCTGGAAGCTATATTCCAGTCGTACTGGAGGAGAGTGACATGTTTTGCTGCTGGGTATACCCTGTTACCACTTGGTAAGTAGTGCTGGCAAACCACAGTGGCAGAGATGCATGTCTATCAGTGCACCTAGAAGGATGCCTTGCTAGAGAGAAGGTTTTGGCAAGGAAGAGTGCTGAGGGTGGGGGGAAATCAGAACACACTTTCCTCTCTTGTGAGGAGATAAAAAACACCTGGTAGCTACCAGGTGGTGCTGCTCATTGCCATGGAGCCACATTCAAATTGTGTCCCACCTTTCCCCAGAAGTCCACAGTCTGCCTCAGAAGCAAAACACTAAAGACTAGATTAAATCATCCTTCCCTTTACTACTGAGTGTCTCCAAAATAAGTAACATCCCCTCTTCTATGCCCTGATTGCCATACCAGTTGGTTTGCATAGAAAAATTAGGGATGTTTTGCTGAGTTCTCAGATTTTGCCCACAACCAAGAGCCACAGATAAATAGTGTCTGCTTCCTCTTGTCAACCAGAAGTAACTGGGCAAGGGTAAGAGAAGGATGAAAGCCATCATGTGAAGGAGTTTAGTCTCTTGCGAAAGCAAAGATGACGTGGTAGAAGGTTGTCACAGCTGATTCTCACATCCATTGCTAAAATGGTTGTCAGCATGTTTGACCTTCTCATAACACTAAACGTTCAGTCACTGAAGGAGAACTTGCCCTTCAAAGGAACTCCCATTCTCCTCATTCCAAGGAAATAAGATAAAATATAAATGCAAAAATATATTTTCATCCCTTTCCCTTCAGCTGTCTCAGCAAAGGGCACACCTAGCATCTGTCACTGAATGAAACACAATAAATTGCAAAGAAGAATATATTTGCCTGTATTTGTTTCCCTTTGAAAAATAAGAACATAAGAATGTCTGTGTCAGGAAAGATGAAGGGTCCATCCATCTTAGAATGCTTTCTGATGTGGTCAGTACCAAAAGCATCCAAAATATATTAGGATAAACAGGAGAAGCAGTTCCCCACAGCTTTCTGCAGCCTGAGCCAACAGAATTTCTTAAATTCAAGGTCATTTCTTTGTGTTCTGTAATCCAGAATGGATGTTTCACCCAGGAAATTTTCTATTATGTTTTTTACAACCATCTAACTTTTCTCACCCATAATCCCCTTGGAAAAGGGTCCTGCAGTTTAATTGTATGTTAGGTAAAAAACTAAGTCTACGGCAATTATATAGTGAGAAACTCAGTAATTGCTCCCTATTCACAACTGCATTGCTTCCATCACATCCCCATTCAGACACCTCTGGTTCAGGATGAAGAGTGTTAGTCTATTCAACCTCTCCATGAACAGAAAGTATTATGTACCTTTGATCATTTCCACAGCCCTTCTTCGGGTTTGCTACAGACTTTTTGAGATGAGTTGATCAGAACTAAATACAATAGCAGAAAGAACTCAACATGAATTCACACAGGGGCATAATCAGATGAGATAGTCTGAAGCTTCCTAGAGTTGGAAAATCAGCATCCCAAGAGCCTAGTAAGCTATTTATGTTACCAGCACAACTTCAAGATAATGGAGGAACACGACCCCCAGTTCTGCTGACGAAAATGGAAGCCTGGTGAACCAAATGTACCGATCAATAACTTACCATTCGTTTCATCAGCAGTGTATTTGTTTAAATAGAAAGAGTTATGTGCCTAAAGACATTGGTAAATTTAAACCTGAGAGACAAATTTGCTCGAGGTCAGAGAGACAGCCTGTGGTGGACAAGGGAATTGAAAGCAGGTCTCCCATATCTCACATTAGCACCATAATCACTCAGCCTCTCTCATCCTTTTTTCCCCCTTACTGACATTAAACATTTTTTATCCATTGTATTTATCTGTCATCTCTGAAATCTTTAGTGTTTCTAGGCAGAATAAAACAAAACCTTCACACTTTTAAAATCAAAAGTCTATGTAATGAAGAGTGCCTAAATATTCCTAAACTGAGATTTGGGTTAGAGGAATGTATAGATTATGAGCTGCTTGCATATTCATTTCCCTGCGTTCCTCACTACTTTGGAAAAAGAGGGGAAAAGACATAATGTTTACTAGCTCTAGCACTGTTGCTCTTGCCAACTGAAAGCACTTAAATTCCCTTCCTACAGCTGCCCCTGCTGCAGACTTCTGAAACAAAGAAAACTGAAATCAAAGAGCATAACAGCTACCAAGTTGCTGCTTTAAAGTTTAGCTCTGTATTTAAAGGTTGTAAGGTTTGAAAATGTGCCACTAAAATATACCACAGGCATCTACTTGACTAGAGTTCAGCTTGCACATTCTCCCTTCTATTGACAGCAGCAATCCAGAGTCAGGTTTTTTCAATCAGGTTAGGAATTCACTGTGCAATTTACCGGGTTTGCTTTTGGCCTGAAAGAGGGTATATAAATTAAAAGCATACCCCAATAAGACACCAGCTTTGATGTCTAATAGGGTTCTGTGAATTCATTATTTTAATATTTTAGATTTATAATCAGAAGGCTAATCATTTTCTGCACTATACGTAATACGTTTTTCATGGTCCCTTTCCCAGCTCTCTCTGACAAATGTTGTACTCAGATCACATTCATTAATACTGGGGATGTTTTTCAAGCCCTAGGGTACTAAGATCAGGGATGATTTGAAACACCAACTTTGCTAGGTATTAAAAAATATAGTTCAGAAGAAGTTGAGGGACCTTTGCATCACTTGAAATAATTATCTTTAATAATGTATCAGCATAAATCTGCTGAAAAAATTACTTTGAAGGGTGTACAATATCTAGCAATGGAGAAATGAAAAAAAAGGCCGAAGAAAAGGGAAATAACTAGGTTAGGAGAAACTCCTCAAGGTGAGACTTGATACAGGACATTCAAAGGCTCACTTTTTTGAAGGAAATTGCTGTCACAATTTAAAAGTTGTTCATCCTCTACTGTCTACTTATACGGTAGAGCACTGAAGCTTCACAACATTCCCTTTTGAGGAAAGCAATGAAAAAAAAAAATCACTCAGATTTTTCTAATCTTAAAAAGTTGGTCCTCCTTTTGACCAGAGAGTCTACACAGGTAGGACAAATAAAATAGTATGGTCTGTCTGCTTTTCCCCTCCCTTGACATGAAATGGTCAGAAAACTAGCTTAGTTGGGTAGTTAATAAGAGTTTGCATTTGCTTTGCTGAAGCAACAAAAGTCAGGGGGATGATATCAGTATTTTCAATTCAAGACAATCATCAGATATACCAGAGCCACAACCTGTCCCCTATAAAGTATGGAAATTTCACTTCAGCTCTTTCAGGTTGTATCCATCACACTCTCAGCTAGGTCAGCAGTCACAGGACAATCATCTTTTCAATTTCTCTGTAGTATTTTGGAATGAATTAGACATGGATGGAACAGCAGAGTCAATTCTCAGTTCAATCTTTTTTGTTTGTTTGTTTGTTTATTTGTTTTCCTTTTTGGAGTATTTGCTTCACAAATACTTTTTGTGCTTCAATTTACTTTTGGAGCAGATCTAACATGCAGAATTTTCCTTTCTGGTATTTTCACTATATAGTAGCTGAGCAGTGACTGAAAACCACTCCATATATATGTTGCTATATATCTTCCTGAAACTCCTTTGTTCATATTACTACAAGCAAAGGTACCCCCAACTTCTCTCCAAAATTTTTAGATTTGCACTGCACCAGTTAGGATTATCCTTTATTAGAGAGAAAAAAAATCAGATAAATGTTTTTATATATTATGGCTGGTTTTCCTTCTGACATCTGTCATATAGGGGGAACAGAAAGAGAAGGTCTGAGACCAAATCACTGATGATTTTAGGAAGTTAAACTGTTAACAAGACCTTCCACTGAAGGATCTTTCATATTATAGCATCAGTTTCTAATGGACTCATTGTCTTTGTGATACTCTAATCAAGAGATCCAACTTCATTACAGGTAATTGATATGTGGAACTATACATGTCCCTGTTTTCCTAGGATATGGCTTATGTTTGGTCATTTTATGAATGTGCATTTTCATGTGAACAATGTTAATGGGGTGAAAAAGCTCCAACTGAAGTCACAGAACTACAGAATGGTTTGGATTAGAAGAGACCTTTAAAGATCCAAACTCCCTGATATGGACAAGGACAGCTTTTAGTAGTTCAGGTTGCTCAAAGCCTTGTCCAACCTTGCCTTGAACACTTTCAGAGAGGGGACATCCACAACTTCTCTGGGAAATCTGCTTCAGTGAACCAAGCTCATTAAAATTTTCTTCCTTATGTGCAGTTTATATCTACCCTCTTTCAGTTTCAAACCATCATCCCTTGTCACGACAGGCCCTCATAAAAACATTTCTCTCTGTCTTTCTGATAAGTCCCATTAAGTACTGAAAAGTCTCCCCAACAAGGTCTCTCCAGAGCCTTCTCTCTTCCACGCAGGACAACCCCAACTGACTCAGTCTGTCATCAGACCAGAGGTTCCAACCCTCTGATCATTTCCATATCCCTCATCTCGGTCTGCTTTAATAGGCCCATGTTTTTCTTTAAATATGTTTTCAAGATTTTTAAAACAATTACCTGGTTTTGAAAGGACAGAAATCCCAAGCCTTTCTTGCTGGAATTATTAAAAGCAGAAAAAATTGTAGTATTAGAGTGGACTAAAGCCCCATCTGCAGCATAGGACCTACTTTAGTGTAGCAATATATCAATAAATAGTGCTCCAACAAGTGCTAGTACACTACATGGTTCTGATTAACTAATGCTATTTGATTTTGCATTTTTAGCAAAGAATACAATTAAAGATAAATAGTTCATGCCATAGGTACTCAGGGGATGCCATTAAAGGCATCCATATTCTTCTATCTAGGCAGCTTATTTTTAATTTTTGAAAATTATTCCTCAAAGGTTGCCATCAAGGGTTGAACAGGAGGAAGACAAACCATAAGGGTATGACATATATCTTTCTTTTAAAAATTAACTAGACAGTTGGGCAAAATGACGCTCAAAGTGAAAGAGGTATACTTAAGAGAGGTAACACAGATATAAGAAATTAATTATTTTCATTGGCATCAACAGAAGTCAAAACCTGAGAGGTTTTAAACAGCAATTTTTTGAACTTGATTAAGGAGAATGATAATCAACAATGGAAATTTTAAATCATACTCCCCAAGAAATTAGCAATATATCATCCAGAGCCAGTTCATACTCACATAATGTTTTAATGAAATTCAGTTGTGAAACTGGAGAATAAAGTACAGAAGTATGTCCCCTTCTGCTTACTGAAAGTTCTATTACTTTCCAGCAGAGTGACAAAAGACAAATATCAGACCAAGCTTTGTAAGGGACCACAGAGGCAATTTTGGAAATTACAGACTAATGAGTCTGATTAACACTCCAGAAAATTCATTTGCCTCCTAATTAACATAAAATATAATAGAAGCTAGAACAGGTGAGCATATGAATAACTGCAACATGCTGGGGCAGAATCAACATCATTTATATATTTCAAGAGAAAGAGATTTAAAGGACATAGTGAGAAAACTGTTTCAGTAGGTATAGTGCAGCGTGCATTCAAATTAAAAGAAAACCCAAACACAGGCTTTAAATGAGGTCCTTCCACAACAGTTATGAAGATAAATTAAGGAGGCACAATACAAAAGAGAAGACCTTTCAGGGATTAGTAATAGTTTGGAAGACAGGAAACAACAGGTTGGAACAAATTATTCCTTCTCAGAAAGTGGGGAATTTGCCAGTACAAGTCCCTCAAAAATCAATGCTGGGACCAATATGGTTCAATAAACTAATGAATGAAAGCAAATGAATAGTGAGGTCTGACCAACTCTGACATTGGCTTTCATGTCTCTCTATGGTAAATTCAAGAATAATAAACCTGGGACAGGAAGTAAAGGGTCTTGTAGCACATGGCAAGCTGCTTATAAGTGATGAAAATGAAAGCGTTAATGGAAAGAAGCAAAGCAAGAGTGAACAGGACTGGAAGTGTTACCCCAGTCTCAAGAATGGGTCATTTCTAATATGTTAGATCATCCTTGATGGATGTGGTGGGAAAGCTTCCAAAGACATAGTTTCTACCTCATTAGGAAAACACACAGTTCAGCTGATTCAGACTCCCTTCTGTCAGGAACTTAAATCTAACACTAACCTTTCTTGCTGCAGTTCATAGGTATTGAACCACACCATGGATGCAGAGAACAGGTTACTCACAGAAGGCTTTCACAACTTACAAGTTTATTGCCATAATCTCACATTTATCATGCAATGAGGTACTCTAGACAAGTTCCTACCCATAGTTCTCCAGTGTGCCCTTACCAAGGCTAAGCAGAGCAAAAAGATCATGTCACATGACTTGCAAACTTCCTTCAGCTTATAGTTCTCCCTGTAAAGTTTGTCCTTGTGTAACAGCAAGAGATTGTTGACTCTTGTTCAGGTTGTTATCACTATATTCACAGACTCTTTCCTGAAGGACTGTTGCTTAATCAGTTGTTTCCCATCCCATATTTGTGTAGGCGATTATCACTGCCTAACTGAATATCCCTATTGATTTACAGGTTTTTATTAGAAACTATTTCATCATTTCACTGAGATAATTTTGAATTCCAACTTTGTCCTCCAGGGGATTTGCAGTGCCTCCCAGCTTCATGATAATGCCAAGTTCAGAACATTGGTAAAGTTCAAAATAAACACTGACCAGAAAGGGCCCAAAGAATTCTGGCTAGAACTATTAGACAATATTAGACAATATCTAAACAATAGCCAAAAAGAGTTGGTGCATAGATGTGACTATCAAACAATTTTATTACCTCCCTTCTGAACTACAGTGAAGACCATGTTTATCTAAAGAGACACTTTTCCTACTTCTATCCTGTCCATGTGGATTGTTATCCCACAAAGATACCAAATTTCTTTACCTACTTTTTTCCTCCCAAGTCTTTTGCGTTGTTAAACACCTTTTTATCTTCAAGGTGAACGCAGTACAAGTTTCTTCATAAGTTGTTACAGATTTTTTCCGAACTTAAATGAAGGCCTCTTTTTCCCTTTTATAAATATAAACATTTTCTAGTTTTCAGTGATTCTTTGTTGTGGTTCTTTTCAGTGCTATGGTTATCACCTGTGTATTAAACATAAGCACTGGTATTTCCAAGTTTAAATATCCCTTGGTGATGTTGGTCAGTTTCATTCACCTGAAGACATCTAACATTTCTAAGACCTAGATATCTTTCCCATTGTAGACTTTAATTATACCTCTTCTTAGAACTGGTATTAGTTAGCTGTAATTTCGAGCAGTTTACAAAGACTGATGCAAAAAGAACATCACAACCCCCTAAGACTTGTTGCTGTCTTCTGGCAGCAGTTCTACTGCATAGGAGAAAATTAAACTTATTACATTGGTATTTCCCATACTAATTACATATATGTAGAATGATTTCCTATTACTCCTAATGTCTTTTGCCAGATGTATCCTATTCTGAGACGTGGGCCATTTTTTTGTCCCATTGTACTCCATTACAGTCATCCTTCAATGCTGGATCAAACTCAGAGATCTTGTGAGTGTATGCACATGCTAGAGGTCAACAGCAACCTTACCGTCTAACAAAGGTAGCTTCTGACACACTCCCTGTTACGCATTTTCACAGCTGGTTTTTCTGCCCATGTCATTAGTATCATCTCTTCAAACATATGTCTCCGCATTTAAGTATTTTTTTTTCTTAAAATTATGTTTTCTTGTTCATCTCCTTCCTTCCCTTCTTATATAAATGCTACCATTTTTGTGGTGGTTTAAGCCATTCTCCTGCTTCCCATGTCTCAAACAGAAATTTTGTATCTCCTAATTACTTCTTCCATTGCTTTTACCATTTTTGTAAATCAAAAATTTGTCACTTCCACTTGTGACTATCTTTTAATCAACAATTGTTTGAAATTACAGTAAGAGTCAACTCAAACACATGGGCAAATTTAATGGGATGGTAAGCACAATTTCCAGGGAAGTCATGACCCAGAAATCTATTGGAATCCTCCTAAAGTGTGAAAAAGCATATGAAAAGGTATATTCCAGAAGATACCTTCTCCCCTGCCCCTTTACACAATTCACCACATGCAACTCTCAAATACCTCTCTGGTGATACAAAGGAAGACCTCCTCACAATATCAAGAATTAATTACTAGTTAAGGGCTATAAAATTAATAATATTAATTATTATTATTTATATGAATTAATTGTCAAATTTTTTATTTCAGGAAGGCAATCAATTATGGTTTACTGTGCTAAAGCTAATTCTCCTCAGCACATTCATGAACAGGTTACCTAAGTTTTCTGATTATTCAAAATCACTCACTTGTGAACTGACTGTGAAGAGCTGCAGGAGATACCTGTTTCAAAGTGAAGAGGTAATAACACACCAAATGAAATCCCCTGTCAGTAAATACAAAGCCAAGAACAAGAGAGGGAAATAACCACACAGTGTAGACACACCAATGCATTCCAAATTAACTATTATCACTTACAAAGAGATCTTGCACTCATCTGGAAAAAAAATCATCTTCATGTTCAGCAGCAGATTTTAAAATAAAAAGGACCACTGGGCATCAGTAGGAGAGGAAAAATGAACAAAAACAGGCAGCATTATTACATAACTTTGTTACATGGTGTCCGCTGTACTGTACCGCATCCCCCCCAAATTACAGACAACAATTTTTCACAATGTCTTATAACCCAGTAACTGGGGACACCTTAGTATCAAAAAGAAGGTTTAGAGCATCTCAAACTTAAGAACTGTCTGCATAGGTTCTATAATGGAATTGGAAGTTTGTTACGGAACAAACTCCACCATTCACAGAAGAAATCTCCACCAAAATGATTAGATGCAATTATACAAAGCAACCTTTGACTCAAGGAACCTTTACATTCTCAAGTGCCACCTGAGGGGAATTTATACATCATTTGTCTAACATTCTTTCCTTCACCATCCACACTACTAAGGTAGAATAATAGGTAGACATTATCTGATGCAGTGCTACTGCCTTTAAATAACTGGAAAAACATGCTATTAGCCTGTTCCTAATTTCAGTGTTGTAGATTGGCAGTATAGCACATTCTACTTCACAAGCAAAATAGAAGGGTCTACTCAGCTGGAAGAGTTATTTTTTATTAGTGCACCATGAGTGAGTTTTCACAGAAATTAAGTTCTTGTTCCAGGAAAAAAAAAAAAAAAAAAAAAAAAGTACTCAAAG